>VWZT01009439.1:79494-132842 GCA_013397055.1 Pachycephala philippinensis | reverse complement strand
AAAAAAAAAGCTTTTGCACTTTCTGGAGACTCAGGCAGCAGGGAATAAATTGTGCTGGTTATTTAAGTCCAGATTTTTGTCCGGAGAGAAATCAGTCTGAGACACTAAAGAATAAGGCAGAGAGAAGCTCAAGTCTCCAGCAGGCTCTGTGCATTCGCAGCATGGAAGTTGGATTTGGTCCTGCCCAACCTAAGAAAGAAACCAGTCTGTTTTATTTGTATTTTAATGCAGCATAAGATTGGATGAGATTCCGTGTGTGTGCAGGCTTTCTTTTCCATGGATGATTCTCTAATATTTCCCTTCAATTATTACTTCAGCAGATCAGTATTACAAAAGCTGCTGGTCAGGGGCTCCTGAAAGCAGCTGGCACAGAGGTAATTTCGGAGAGACAGGGAGTGATGTTCAGCCTTGGGTGGAATTGTGCTTGTGGTTGTGCACATAAAGAGCCTGGGAAGGAGCAGAGCTGCAATCAGCTCCACAACCTAGATAGCAATATTAACAAGTAATTAAAACTTGATTCCCTCCTCCATCTTCCCCTGCACTGTTCCACACCTACCTTTAAAAATAACCTAAAAACTGGTTATGAATATTAACCTTTCTGCTGCTACAGAGAAACACAACATGCGGTGGTGGATTAATAATTAAAATCAGGAAACTAAGAGCACCAGCACTCGAGGGAGTCAGCAGCAATAACGTTATTGAAACAGCCAATTTAAGAGTCAGAATTTCTCAAATAATTTAAATGTTAACTTTTAAGATGACCTATAAAAGATCAAACAACATATAAATCATCATCAACTACACCAACTCTTTGCATAATTGGAAGTTTATAATTGTCCTGTTTCTCTGTCTCTCTGTGTTAGGAGAAACAGAAAAGCCTCGGAAGCTCAGAGACCTTTTTAGAGGGGTTGTACACAAACAAATTAGATTTGAGCACTTCAAGTAATATACACACTGCAGCCAGAGGAGAAGAGGTGAGGAAAAAAAGATAAGTGATTAGATGCTGAGCTTCATGCAGCCAGCATTAGGTTTTTGCCTATAATCAAGCCTGCCCCAGTACAAAGGTTGTCTGAATGTCTCTGTGCTATATTCTAGGCACTGGTATACTTGAATGAAAACCAAACCCTTGCTGCAGATTTTGTAAGGACTTCTGGGAATTGTTAGCCTTCTTCTAAAGCTGTGGCTTGTTTACTTTTTAACCCAGGCAATTTTTTTTTTTTTCCCATTTCTTGTTTTGCTCTTATTTTCCTTCTCCATCTTACTTGTTGAGGAGAATATCTTAGCCTGATCTGCTGGCATTCAGGCATATTCTCCCATAATGAATAGTTCTCCAAGCCCTTCCTGGCTTTGCCCTTGGATCAGGCACCCAAGGCTCCTTAGAACTTGGGAAAAATCTCCTGTGAGAGAGGTATGTGTCACAGTGGGTTCTCAACAAAGCCAACTAGTCCATATAAAAATTGTTTTAACCTTCCTGCGCGGTCCTGTCTTGTGCAAAGTAAATGTGAAAATCTGAGCCAAGCTTTTCCTCTCCTCTAGCTCTGAGGCTGCATCCATGACGTTTCCTGGTAACAGCTCATAGAGCTGTTGTTTGGTTTCTATTTCTTCCTCTTTTCTTTTTTTAATTTAGAAATGGAGGTCATTGTCAAAATAACATTTTTTTTTCCTCTCTTCAGTTTTCCAGCTGCTGCCTCTTTGAATACCTATTTGCACTGAAGGGCCTCTAGATGTGCTTCAGAGGAAGCCTGCCAAAATTTCAGAACCCTGCTGTTTCTCAGTGAGGAGAGACCACTCTCTCAGATACTGATCTCAATAAAAGAGTTTTTGTCATTAATAGTGACTAACAATAGAAAAAGCATTAAATCTCAGGGATCTAAAATGAAATAGATGAGGAGTAAAAAAGCTTTCATGCAGTGAATTTTATTCCATAGATGTTAAACAAGGAATTATTGTATCTTCTGCATTATTCTTCTGAATTATTGTATCCTTCTGGTTGCACAAAGAAACAAGAAACCAGGGGAGCTAGTGTTTCACACCAAAGATCTGAAACCTTCATGAATGTTAAAAAAATGTGGTAATGTTTGCCTCCACTGTAAGTGTTGAATATTGCTTATTTTTCAGATGAAAGTTACCTCCTCTGTCTTTTCCCCTGTCCAAATAGTCTTGCTGTTGTCACGTTGATTGAAAGTAACTTACCTTTTTCTTACCTGAGGTAAGTTCCTGTTGTCTGAGAAATGAGGGGCAGCACTGTGCAGTGTTTTGTCTGGAGCCATTCTAATTGGGACTCTGCCTCTGTGCTGCAGGTCCTTTTGATTTTCAGCACTCCAGGAGGCAAACTTGATTTAAATCATAACATTGGGAGTAAAATATGTATGTGTGTGGGTAAAGTAGTTTTTTAAGTAGCTTGGGTTGTGTAAGAATTTATAATAGAAAATAAAACCTTGAAAGACCTTGCATTTCTTTTTCCCTCTTCATCATTTGTGTGCTTAGTCCACTGGTAAAAGTATTAAGGCGCCAATTTCTAGTCTTTCAAATTTGAAGCACATTGCCTTTGCCCACTGCCATGCCGTGTTTGTTAATTCCACGTGTTGCTGTCGCACCCAGAAGCCAATATTATGATGTAAACCTCGTAATGCACTTTGCTGTACAGCAAAAGAGGGAGACACAGTTTTTCCACTCCCCAAAGTCCCTGTCCTTCCCTATCTTTTGGAGGGAACTTAATATGTGTCTCACAATATTAACTGTTCAGCTAAGTGCATGTATCACCCCTCATCCACCCACCTCCTCCCTGACCAACCATCATTAACTGCTTGAACTCCTATGGCTACGAGAGCAAAAGTCAGGTTTGAGGAAATGCTGAAATGAATTAAATAGCACAGTGTGAGAAAGAGATAGAAATGTGAATTTTTGCAACTTAATTAATGGTAATTTAAGGGAGTCTTGAATTCTCTTCACTGCCTCCCTCCTAGGTGCCTCTGATTGCCCTGCCTTCATCTCTCTGCTCTACCTTCTTTTCCTGCACTGTATACTTTCTTCTCCCCCTGTTAGTCTGTTATATCCTCATTTTTTTACAGTGTGTTTTCCTTCCTTTTCCAGGAGTAGGCCTATTTCTTCCCCTTGAGCACTCCCATTTCCCTCTCCACTGCTCCCCCCACTTGCCTGAGATTTTCAGTCATCACTTCATGGCAGTGGTCTCTGAACCTCCCTGTGCTCACACTGCTCTACCTGCCGCGGAAAGAAAAACACATTACCTTATTCATTTTAGAAATTATTTTACAGTACGTCAAGATAAAAGGGCTTGGGGATATAAACAAGCTCAGAAATATTTTGAGATCAGGTAGACGTAATTAGAACACAGGCTGTTGATTAGATTGCTTTATTTTGCAACAATGCGAGTTTAATCATGTTGGAAATTGGTTACGGGATTTCTTGTGGTGATTAGATATTTCTATCGTGTTTTAGTCTCCTTTAATTACACAAATAAATACTGATTGTTTACTTTTTCAGCTTACTTTTTCCTGTCAGCGTGCAGACTGTATCTAGGCCTGCTGCTCAGCAGCCACGCTGAGTGAGACCAGATTCCTCACAGCACCTGCTGGGAGAGGAAAGGGGAGCTCAGTGCTCTTCCTATATGAGAGGATCACTCATCACCTGCTTCCCAATTCATCCCTCTCCCTCTGTCCAAAACCCCAGACTCCAAAGTAAAAGTGGCTGTGTCCAGGCTACAAAGAAATGCTCTTCTTGAGCAAAACCTCAAAAATCAAGATAGCACCTCGATGCCTGAATTGCTATGGGTAAGCGCAGGGCGCTGTTGCTGTGTGATGCACTGAGCAGGGTCAGAGCTGAGCCTGGGTGTCTGGGATATCCTTCCAAAGCCGTGGGGTGGTCTGTAGGGATGGCCCAGGGGTGGTATTGCCTTGGCAATGTGATGGCAGCGTTGAGGAGCAAATTCAGGGCATGGAGCTCGGGGTGCAGCTGCAGATGGAGCTGCAGGTTCACCTCTGTGTGGGAACTCAAGACAAGATGCCATGAACTGCCACCCTTTGCACAACAAAGGGACAGAGACCTGTGGCACAGCCAGGTGAGGGACACTGAGAGACATGGCAGGAGCTGATGGCTCGGGAGGAAGAGCGAGACTTTGACACTTTTGGACTGTGAAGGGATAAAAGCCCAGGGGTTCCTTTGTTCAGGGTCCCTCCTTGGAGGCACCAGCTCAGGCTGTTTCTGTGTTACTGCACTGTGGATAAATGGCTTTATGGAAGAAGACATCTGAGACTCTGCTATGGAAATCCTGGGACTGAGCCAGTGAGGAAACCTGGTCTGGCTGTGAGTGGGTGTGCAGGGAGTCCAGCAGGGACCCACTGGGTCACTGGAGTCAGCCCTGTGAAGGGGCCTTGGTCCCAGCAGTGACAGTGGGATTGTGGCTGCCAGAGAGTCTTGTGAATGGTCACATGGGGAAGTTTCCTTAACAGCAGGACCCAAGTTTAAATGGCTGTTCCTGCTGGCCCCAGCTCTTCCGTCCCTGGCCATGCTCACATCCAGTCTCCTGTGCAGATGCACCCACAGAGGTGCACGGCATCCCTTTATTTAAATATATACACATAAATGTGGTGCTAGGCTTGCAAAAATAGGCAAATAACTTACATGGGAAACAGCAGAAACATCTTGGCATTCTTCCAGTCTTCCATCCCCTGCCTTGTGGGGCTGCAGTCTCACTGCAGTAAAGGTTCCCTACTTCCTTGGCAGTACTCCTTAGCTCCCCGCCGGGTTCTGTGTTGTCCCTGCTGTGAGTGGCACCCCTGGTTCCCAGGGGAGGGACAGCAGAGCTGTCAGAGCCCTGCCTTTGCTGCCACAGAGCAGGGCATGTGGCAGCAGGAGATGGCCAGGTGAGGCAGATCCAGGCTGCCATTCCCACAGATCAGGGTTTGTACTCTGGACATATCAAGGTCAAGCTGATGAGATGTCAGTGCTCCTCCCAGGCTTCTGCATGGAGTGTGTGAGAGCTCGTTGCCCTTCAGCATGACAGGAAATTTATGGGATCCCAGGAGACTGAATGCACCAAACTGGGCCTGATAATCTTGCAGGAAAACAAATTCATTGTTTCAATTATCCTGCCACATTTTGAGCTTCTTGAATCAGCTTCTCATAGCTACCTGGCCAGATTATTCACACTCTGCCTGGGCTGCCACTCCTGTACAGTTTCTGTGGCATCTAATGCACCCACAGGCTCAACAGATAACAATTCAATGCCTTTATTGATATGTTATATAACATATCATAACTGTCCTCCCATAATTATATCCCAATTGCAGATAACTTTTTTTTTCCTCCTAGCTCCACTCTGATGTGTCAAATACAGTCTGCTTCAAAATTTGCAGGTACATGTTATCTTGTGGGCAGGCATCACGATTTCTGACATTAATGTGCGTCTAACATTAAGAAATGGTTGACTTAGAATGTAATTCTGCATTATTGAGGCTTAGGAACTATTCTGCATTTATCTGCAAGGTTAAAGTCTATAAACTAAACTTTTAAAAGTGTTGTTAACAGAAATTTTGTCCTGCAGCAGAAGTCTATTTAACTTTGGGCAATCTCTCTGTGTGCCACCCAGAACTCCAATTACAGGTGTAGGAGCTGCTAAAAGGCAGCAGCTGTGTGTGTACATATCCAGACAGCAATATTGTCCTCTTGAGGTATTGTTTCAGGGGAGGGAGCGTGTGGCAGGTAAAGGTTTTTGTGTCTCTTTCCCTTGTAGATTGCCTTTCAGAACTTAATTCTAATGTGTACACCGCTGGATTCAACTCCTGACAATACGAGAAACTGTTCCTGGAAATAGGTCAATATGGTGAGGAATTAAAGGGAAAATATTGAGAAAGAAATAGAAAAATGAATTGTTTGATACCAGGACGATAATGTTGATGAGAACTCCAGAGAAAGAGATGGTAGTAGAAAGATAAGGAGTATATTTGAATATGCAAATTTGAAACATATGAAGACCTATAGAACAAAATAGAGGAGATCAGAATAGTTAAATCAAAATTGTGATTAGTTATTTCAAGACATGAACAGAGAACATGGTCCTCATCAGGACAACTCTGTTACTTTATCTATTGGAGAATGAATGTTCAGTCCTGCTTCTTCACTGCTTTTTTTTTTTAATTCAAGGTTTTCTGTGGCAATGCTGCATTCTATTCAACTAAACCATTGTTGCCTTGGTCATGTATAACTCCAGAAACATCATCAAAATGTTCTGTGGCTCATAAGCCCGTCTCTTAATAGCAGAATTGCCTCACAGAATGAGTGGTCTTAAACTCCTGGAGTGAATTCTCGTATGGTCAAACGGGCTTTGAGAACCAAAGAAAATAACATGAGGTTCACGTCTCCAGTTTACTGTATTTCCCCCTCTCTCCGAGTTCACCCTGGTTTGGAAGAAACCAGCTCAAATCTGATACTGTTAAAACTGTAGAAATTTAACATAAAAAAGGAGAAGCATTTCTCCACAGTGACTACCAAAACATATTTGATAACACCGCCTTAATGTAAGTGTGATAAACCAGTTTTTAGCATAGCATTCTAGATTATTTCTTCACATAATACCTAGCAACTCTTTGTCAGAGTAATCCATACAGGCAAAATAATACATAAAAGATGCAGTACACAGAAGAGATGAATACAGGGCATAGATTTCTTTCTGAGGTCCAGGCTGTGTCATGAGAGGAAGCACATTCAGATACCATCTGTCCATCCACAAAAGTCAGGATGCCTCATCTTTGCAGCTTTGAAACTAAGTCCTTATCTCTTGATGAGATAAGTAATGTTTTACCTAGGCCAAAATCACAGAACACAGAATTTCAGGGCCTCTGGGGTAAATCAGTTCTTATTAACCTGTCCATGCTTGGGTTAAAAGCACTGAGATGTGTGTGTTCTCTTGCAGGGAGGTGGCAGAGTACAACCAGCCCTTCGAGCTTCTCCTCCCCGCAGTCTCTGGTCACAGTCCCCCAGTGTTTACCCAGGGACAGAGGTTCAGTGGGGTGAGTGATCGTGGAGGATGATTTGTTCCCACAGGAGAGGTGATTTACACAGCCCATTGGGATGAAGCACAGGGATTGCCTCCCCTTGTGAGAGGTGGGTGCAATTTCTGAGCAGGACTTGTGAGGCTCAAGAAGCTCCTGAGCATCGTTCACCGTGATTAAACAGTAATGACAACGTTCTGTTGTTCCACATCATTTTCAGTCCAGCAGTGTCAAAATCCACGACGTGTCCCTGAGACAGAAAATCGGTGTTCTCATTCCAGCCATGCAGATGATGAAGCAGAACGGGGCGATGGATCTGCCACAAGGACAAACGCAGTAGGACTGTGGCAATGGCAGAAACATTAATGGGATTTTTCTGTCGTAATCAAAAGATGGCATTTCCAGCAGACCAGGAACTAGACTCTAGGCTGAGGGTGAGTCTGGGGGGAGAGATGTGCAATGATTACACTGATTCCTTCTCCCTTGCCACAGGCTTAATGTTATTTAATGATTGTTTTACAGCAGTGCCCCTGGGCTCTACTCTGCTAGGCTCCTTGCACACAATTAAAAACAGAGGTAATCCTCACCCCAAACCATAGGTTATAGACTGCTATAACTTTAAAATAACCAAGATTTCCCTAAAGAGAAAAAGAAAACCCAAACCCTAATCTGACTGACTGTATTTCAGCCAGAACACTGTGGAATTTTCCCAGTGCTTTCACAGGAAAAGGAGATAAAATATACCATGTTTATCATTTACTAATAAGTTACATAAAAAATTAAAAGAAAGTATACTGAAGATTTTGTCATTATTTTCATCAGTTCATCTAGATCTTCTCTGCAATACAACTGTAAAGAAAAGAAAAAGTGAGATTGGTGTGGTTTTTATCTTACTTTTTAAACTTTTTTTTCAGTTTTACATCTGTGGTAAATGTGCTAAACAGCAAATCCCAACCTGACAGATTTCATCAGGTCTCTGTATAACAAGCACTCTCTTTCAATCTTAAAATGTCACCACTGTATAAACCTTTTCAATGTTCCCTCCTGTTCTCTGAGCCCTTTATAAACCCATTATGATTTTAAAAAGATTTTATTTCTCACAGCTCCTGCCTAGAGAAGGTAAAACCAATTGCATCGTTTCCAGGATGTTGTGACCTGAGGTAATTTCCAGAGTGCTTGAATTGAAACTTTTATGAAGGATATGCACCCATTTGGCCCCTAACAAGAAAAAATGTGATCGCATACATTGCTTAAGTTGTTAAAGATAAAAAAATGCCCATAAATATGGTTGTGTCACTTTAAATATTTGGAGTATACTAAAGAAAGTAAATAACACTACAATTTTCACTGCAGCAGCCGACAGCTGGCTGGCTTTAAATCTTAGTGGAAACAACATTCTGGATGCTCAGAGCCTCCACTGTTCCATTTCAGCTAAAGGCAGGATTACTTGAGCTGCATTATGTCCTCCATCTCATTTTCAGCTCTATTGCACCAATTATGCAGCCTGGAGGCTTATAGAGGCTTATATTGAGTTTCAGATAGATATAAGAAAGTCGTCTATATTCTCTGTGATAAAAATAGTCATTAATTACTGAGATTTGTAAACCGCTTAGCATCCTTCTTAATGTGGTACATCAGGCACTTTACTGCATTCTATAGCTAATCACCAAAAAAAACTGTGGGGAAGAAATACTTTGTGAAGAATGTGATCTTTCTTAGTTGGAATTGAACGCTGGAGTTAGAGGGATGAACGGAAAAGGCTCAGCCACTTCAGTATGAATTTGGTTTTCAAGGGCTTTGTTGTTTGTGTCTATAAAATCGATTAAACATCGATGCTGGAAGCAGCCCCTCCTGCAGGGCTCACCAATATAATCAAAGCTCTTCCCGAATCTGCACAGTGGTGTGATTGCACAGATATAAAAAAAGAAGCCTTATCTAAATAGAAAATATATTTTTAAGTACAGGAGGGTACCAGAGTGAATTAACAAAAGCCCTTTTAGACCTCTTCAAAAAGACAAGAACAACAACAAAGACTTGCTAAATTTTCTACTCTTGTGAATTATGCACCAACCATTATAACGATGAAATGGCTAATTGTCATTCATCTGTTGGTGGGCTTTCATAAGGTGAAAGACAACTGATCAATAGTAACTTAAAGAATCAATTCAAAACAGTTTTTAAATGTCTGAACTTCATATTCTAAGTCAGACAGAATAGACCATTACTAAAGGAGTAACTTCAACTTTCAGTTTTTTGTTTGTTGTGGTGGTCAGATTTTTTTTTGTTGGTTTTCTCTTTAAGACCAAGAAATTCAGTCTATTAAAGGAAAACTCATTTAACCTGGGTGGGTTTTAAACATTTATTTACCGCCTAATTTTTCTTAATTTGAGAAGTCTCCATTTGCAGCTTTTCCTTGATTCTCCTGAGATGGATGATTTAATTACAGAAGCAAATGGGTTTAAGTCTTTTATGGCTTCCATTACCACAGGAGAGAAGTGCCTCTCTGTGCATAACTTATCCACATAAACTTGCCCGTCTAGTTGGGAAACAGCAAGTGGAATCAAGATAAAAAGATAATCCTAAAACCTTCATCTGTCTTGAAGAAAAGCACTATCAGAAGGTGAGTTTTTACCATAGGATCAGTCCATGTGGATTCTCTGGCAGCCCACTGGACTGACTAAAAGTAGAACCAGACTCTAAAGCAGTGCAACAGTGAAGACTGATATGTTTAGAGGTATTAACTGGATCACAGCAGAGGTTTCATCTATTTCAGAGCTGCATCAGGCTCCAGCCACGGAGAATCATTAGCAGGTCAGCATCCATTGCTCACTGCAAAATCTTTCAGGAGCAAAATGAAAACAAAATCCAAAAATTATCTGAGATATAAACTCTGGACAACTGAATTTATTCTATTCTTTTTTTACCTTTGTGTAATTAAATATTATGAGTGAACTACCATTTCAGACTGTACTAATCTTTACATATTGCAACACTCCCTAAGTGCCAAAGAGTGAATCTGTGAACTTAATTATATTTAGGACTTCAGACAGGCAACCACACCTCACAGTTTCCAAAATAATGTTCCATCGTTGACAGAAGACAGCTTATTTATTTTTTCACAACTGACTGATTTTAGGAAAAGTTTCAAATACGTCATAGCCTGATTTTCTAATATTTTCTTCTTACTTTCCTCTTCTTAATAATAATGAAAAGACCAAATAGGGTCTCACTCATTTATTTCTGTGTTTGTCCATGTCCCTTTAGGTTTTTACCTCTGATGTGGTGTGGGAATCTCGGTGATGGAGTATCCAAGCACTGCACGTGGCTCTTGAACTTCTGTGAGCAGGTAGAGGTAGATGAATTCATCCTGGCAGCTTTGAAGTGTCATAAACAGCAGGGACCTGAAAAGAGAAAAGGTTTTTCAAATTATTTACCATTAATTACTTTTAGTGTAGAGCACACTTAGCATTTTAAAGATGCAAAGGAAATCTTATGCTGACTGAGAAAGCTATCTGCATGAATTGAAATTCTTTATTTTCTCCCAGTATGTATTCCCATATTTTAAATTTCACCCAGTGTTTTTCCTGACCTTCATATCTTCTGCAAACAAGCAATTACTATTCATGGCATTTTCCATCAGATTTGTTTGCTGTTATGTATTGGTTCTAAAATTACAGGTCTCATCCAGTTTTAATTTTTTTCCTTGTCACCGATACTATTACAGATTATGCCATGACTGTGCACCAGAGGTATTTGCAACACTGTGGAAAGGAGAAATAGGCTTCTTAAAAATTCACGTCCTTATTTCATGCTTTCACAATATTTCTGTATTTAGGAAATGGGACAACCTGCAATGCAGATTTCATAGCTTTTAAACACTAATTTACTCTTAATACCTTTTTCCCCAATTTGCTGCATCAAGATAATTGTACTGACTGTGCAATGAAAAAAGATTAGAGTATGTGGCATTCCAGTGTTTTTTGACAGCCTGATGTATTGCAGCTTGAAACATACAAGTCCTTTCAGTGTTATTCCCTCGTGCTCATTAAAATTGAGAACAAGCTTTAGGAATCTGACACTACTTTTCTTTCTGGTTTTAAGCAAGAGCAGAAATAAGCCTTTTGCACTGATCCCATTCGCATGTTCATACTTGTGACCGAGCGGCTAATTTCCTCTTTCAGTTTCATTCTCATTTTCAACCTGAGCCCGAAGGAAAATGAGGATGGAGATGGCCGAGTGGCACCTGCAATATCTGTGAAATCGGATGACAGCATTCTGTGCTGACTGCAAGTAAGGGCAATGTCTGACTCTGCAACTATTATCTCTGCGAGATGGTGGCCAAGGAGAAGGAATTACATGACTTTGTAATGTAAGAGAGGAGACGACCAAGTCAAATAATTTTTGTTTGATATGACCTTTGAGTGCACTCCTAGTGCAGCCTGAGCTTTCTGTCACCAGCTCAGCTGTTATGTGGCTCTTGTCCCTAGTGCAAGACTTCTTTTTTGCAGAAACAGGAGGGCTGGGGAGAGAAGAACTTTAGAGTTAGTCATGAGGATGCAGTGAAACAGCGTTCTTGACGGGGTTTCTGCTAATGGGCTCAGTCCAGTGCAAATGTTCAAAAATAGGTGACTCATTTCACAGAAACTCCTTTCCTCTCTTTATGGAAGTATGTCTTGGGTTATGTTAAAATTTGGATCACATTCTGCCTTTTGCCCCATAAATCATTGTGGATAACAGAGCAGGAAACTTCGTACCAGAGAACGGATTGGGTCACACAACATAAAAGTCAGTCCTGGAAAGAAAAGAATATTCCTGTCAAGTGTTTAAACACTATATGCCCCTTTAGCTCCTAAATGGGGAAAAGTAAGAGATAATGACTCTGCCACGTGCTTTAGGTTCCCTGGGTTGACACTTGACACTTGCCTTGTGTCACTCATATACCTCCGTGGCCATAAAGATTTGATTGGGAGTGCGGTGGTTCAGCAGAGCAGAGTGAAAGGTGGGCTATCATTCCAGCAGATAAATGCCTCAAGTAAGTCAGGCTGACTTTTGTACTTTGAGTTTAGTATCTGTTGTATACCAGCCAAACCAACCTTTTAGATTTAATGGGACAGTCTCTTGACTTTCTGAATGTTGCAGTTCACCGGGCATTATTCCAAAAAGTATCCATTTCCAGCACTGAAATGACTTTCAGGATCAAACCACTCTTTGCATCTCTGGTTTTCACTAAGATTGCACTGTGTCCATTATCCTGTGAAAACTAAAGGCAAAGTAGAAGTGGCTTTTCTCTCTCACTTAATCACCACCATTAAGAGCTACAGTTGTAAGGGCAGTGCCCAGTGGCAAATTTTCACATTAAGGAGTACTGTGAGAACTAGCTATGCCTGACAGGAGATTTTAAGTACTGTCCCATGAAAAATATAAAAAGCAAGAGCTTTCTGTTCACTCTGCCAGCTGAATATTCAGAGGCAAAATTAAGGTGGCTTTTAAAAGGTTATGTCTTTTAATGAAGGTGCAATATTTGGAGTCTAGTAAGGGATTATAGAGATCAACAAACTAAATGGTAAAACCCTTTCTTTTTGTGAAGTAGACAGAGCATTTCTGTAGCCTACCTGGAAGAGAAATCTTTGTGTTTTCCCCTAAATTCTGTGGAAGTTAGGCTTTAGGTTCAACTTAAAGCTGGGCAAAATAATAGGAAAAATAAATCACAAATATCTGGAATTATTTTGAAAGGGAAACAGCTGGCCATGTTTTATTGACTTTTATGTTCATCTCTTCACAAATATTTGTACCCACATGAGTGAAATCTTATTTGTGCAAAAGTCTGAGAAATAGACTTTTAGGTTGTAAGCTGAAATCAGTTTCATACTGTACCAAATCCATTTCAGGTAAAAGTGAAAGTAATAGATTTCTGGTTTTCCAATTAAATTTGTCAGAAGGCTCCTTTCTCTCTCTTCCCTAGCTCCCTCTCTCTTGCCTAGGTAGCACTCCAAGTAGAAATGGGTCATGATATTAGAAAAAAATTCTTCACTGAAAAGGTGGCCGGGCATTGGAACAGGCTGCCCAGGGAAATGATGGAATCAACATCCTTGGAGGTAGGTGTGACATTTAGGGTCATGGTTTAGTGGTAAATGTGGCAGTCATGAATTAATTGTTTGACTCCACGGTCTTAGAGGTCTTTTCCAGCCTAAATGATTCTGTGATTCTGAATGACCCAGTTCCTTGCTGTCCCAATTGCCACCATTACCTATCTCCATTTACAAATTCCATACTCCATAGAGCAGTTCAATGTCTCCAATATTGAGACTTCAGTAATATTTTACTTTATAGAATAATTATGGAAAACTCTGTCTCAAACAGATCTTTAACAGTCCCAACACAAAAATTCTTTCTTCTTCAGCATAGCATGATTGTTGATCTGTCTTCATTGGGTTTTTTCTCTTTCTTTCTATCAGAAAGACTTCTGACACAATGATCACACTTCTTCCCCATCCATTACGCACTTCTTCCCAATCAGAACTACCTTGGTGGGCTGAGAAGTACATGCTGCCGATAAAATTTGAATCTTGTTCCTGAATATCTATAAAAGATCTGTGGGGAGCTGTTTTGAGAAATTCCCTCCCTCTTCCTGCACATTCCCCTGCCTTTGCTGTTTTCTGTCACTTCTGTGTAGGTGATACCTGCCAGTGAATGAGGAAGGTATATCAAGAGAGAAATCCTTCTCTGAGCCAAGCAAATCTGCACTCTTCCAAAGGTTCAGCAAGGAGATATTATTCTTGTGATGCCCCCAGCACAGCCCCACATCAGCTGAACCAGCAACCTTTGAGGCAGGCTGAATTCCAGGTGACACAGCCACATATCCTTGCAGTGAGAGCAAGTCTGACCATTAGGGATTTTAGCTAACTTTCTTAGCCTAATCCAAATCATCTGGCCAGAGATATTTAGAGGTGCTCAGAAAGAAATAGTTTTTCAAAAGAAAAACCCAGACCCCTTAACTTTTTAATCATTAACCTGGCTTCCCTTAATTGCCTTTGCTTCAGTCTGTCTCTTCCAGGAATGCACTTAAATATAATGAAGTGTAACATCAAGAAAGGGAAGAGCTGAAATATATCCCAAGGTGACCTACTACAAGCAGCAATATTAATTCTCTAAACACAATTTTCAAGCATGTCATGGGCTAAATGCTACTGACATGAGATCTCCAAATAATTACAGGCTGCAGTCACATTGAGAAAAATAAAAGTATCTTTGTGAGCAACTAATTTATTTATTTATTTGCTCTCCATAGTCCGTGTACAGACAAGTGGCAGCTGCAGATGTCTGGTTCACGTGCTGCCTGAGAGGTAATGGTTTCCTTCAGCAGCAATGGCAATTCTTTGGTGGTGAACAAGAGGAGTGTGGTCAAACTAACAGTGAAAATGGGTTTCATAAATGTAGTAGTGTTGAACCTATTCCAATACTGGTATTTAGTTAAATTCTTTCCTTGGCTAGAAATCACATAGGTAATTCTAAGAGTAATCAGGTAACTTCAGAGTCGTCCAGGATTTAGAGCTGGATGTAATTTATTCATTCTCTTTTTCATCTGACTATTGAGCAAGTGTCACATTCTCCAGAAGGGTAGCAAATGCTAAGAAAATGTGCAATAGATGTTGGTATACTTAGAGCCCTTTAACTTATTAATTTTTATTTAATAATTAAGGGTTTGTGTGATTCTTAACTACTTATATTTTATTCAGACTTAGTATTACTTAGTTTGAAACTAATCATCAATAAACACATGAGAAACAAAAAGGGGCTAGTAAAATTGATTACAAATCTAATATTCCCTTAGCCAGCACTGCTTCAAGCTAAAAAGCTTTTAACGTATTAGAATCAGACAGCTTTTCTGCTTCCCCAAGAGTCTCTAGCCCTGCATTATAAAACGCTGAACTGTATTTTCAAATGGTTTGCCAAAAAAGAGCAATCAGTTGTTTTCTGTTTAAAAATCAAGGGAATAATCCTATCCATCTTTCATCTGAAAAATTCCTGAGAGATTTTGGGGGGTTCCTTGGATGAGAACGCTTCCCCATCTTCATTCTACAAATGCCCCTGACCATTAAGTTCAGTGGTATGTCAGCTCCCAGACACGTGTGTTTCTGCACAAACCCCCAGAAAGCTTTTGCTTGCACTGGTTTCCAGAGTTTTTAATAGGCCTATAGTTGGCACCCAGCATGTAAAGAGCTTCCATCCCTCATTTTGCCCCTCTGAGGTGTTCCTGACTCCAGCACACAGCACCAGAGTTCACAAGTGCTGAGAGGAGTCAAGTGTCTTACAGGTTAAGATGCAAACTCTTCACCCAGATAATGAAAATTGCTCTGTTGACAGGGATTACACCTTCAAGCATTGACCTTATGTCATTCAAGTCAGTTTAAGATGCAGTTGTATAAAAGGCTGCTTTAAACATAACTCCACGTTATCCGTGGAGAGTTTCCTGGTTGTTAAACAATGATGAGGAGGAGAAGCTTTATGAAAGTATCTTAAAGTGTTGCAAATAATTTTCTGCGTAATAAGTGCTAGTTGAGCTTGTGGGTTTTTTCATGTTCTGTTCTTTTCTGAGACAGCTTCTCAGCTTGATGGAAAACTGTTTGCCATCTTGGGCAGGAAATCTGGTCACACCTTTTCCAGGACTAATGGTGGTGGGTAGAGTGGGGTGTGTAAATCAAAGATGTATGGGGCAAAATATTATGGGTTTTTCTAGTAATTAATGAGAGGAAAGACTAAAATGTTTGCCCAGCAACACCACTGGTCTGGGGTTTTTTCTCCTCGTTGACTTGTAAGTTAAATATGTGGCTCCTAATGAAAGTCTCCTGGGTTAGGCACCCTTAAGTCTTAGCCTTCATTGTATCCCTTGGAATTAGAAAGTGGATGTGTGTAGCAGATGTTCCCAGCCCGCTTTGCCTCATTGTAATTCCTACAATACTTGGTTCCTTATCTTTAACCCATTTCTGAAATCGATGGTGTCAAGCCTCTCTGGCTTCACATAATCTAATATGTTTTAAAAAATGATTTTTCTTGCCATCTTATTCTTTCTGCCTCGCTTCTGCATCTTCCATCGACTTTAATTAAGCTTTCCTTGGGCTTGTGACCTTGGTGAGCTTTTAAAAATAAAGTGAACTGACTTGCAAAGTGATTTTTTCCCAATCTTTTTGCAGCCCTGCTGGAAATTCCCTTTGTGTGATGTTTGAAAATATAGGCTGTTCATTTGGGATCATCATATGGGCGAGGTGTGGCAACAAGGAGAAACCTCAGCCATCTAATTACTAAATTATAGTAAATAATTTCATTTCTCTATAATTTCTGGTTTGACTTTTCCAACCCTTTAGGACCTAACTATACGCTGTTGTTTTTTAAAAGAAAGATAGAAAAAAATTGTTCTTTCAGACAGCCAGGATTGAAAGAAAATCTTTTTAAAAAAGTAGAGTGCAGAGCAGAAGATGTGTAGAAATGCCTAACACAGATTCTCAGCATGCTTGTTATCTTCTTTACCATTTTTGCCCCCAAAAAATTCCTAGAATAGTTGGGTAGAAGGAGATAGCTCTTCTTAATTCCATTTATAATTACATTTGTCTGGCTCCCATTGGAAGTCTGAATAGTAGCTTTTGTCCTGAATTTCACTGCTATGGAATCTACATATAAATCACTGCACACTGTCATACCCTGGAAGGCTGGACATGAAATACCCCTAAAGCTGACAGTTTAGGTGGTATATCTACAGAGGCTCTTACAAGCAGAATGACTAAATGGGTCTAAAACTTCAAAGGATTTTTTGGTTTGTTAGCTTTGGAGCTCTTTCTTACTTGGAATCATTCTTTTTGCCAGCTTCTGTGCCTTGTGGATGGCAAGGAATGGACAATCCCAGGAGTGTACAATCCCACACAGAGCTTTATCTAGCTTTGTAATTACCTGCCTTTGCACAGGCTTCTCTTCCTGTGTTCATGGGAGAGCTGCAGGAGCTGGCAGAGTGTGCGTGACCTGCCCAATCTTGGCCCTTTAGCAAAAATCACATCGTGCTGGAGCACCCACTGGGGTCAAGAAATGAAGGCAGTATTGGATGTGGCTGCACAGAGCAAATTCACAGCAGGAGGGAGAAAAAAAGCTTTTATGGGCACTACATAATGTAGTAAATAACACAATACAAATCTTAGTAAAGGCTGGAATTTTAGTTTTAGGTCCGGGTAAACACTACAGGGAAGACTATGGTGTGTTTTGACCTAGTGACCGATGGTAGCACAGCTCCTCATTTATTTTTGCTAGGAGCATATTTTGGATTAGCCATTACTTGTTACTTGTAAGCTCCTTTCTTTTGGAAAAAAAAAAATCCAATCTCTTCAAAGAGATTATGCTCAGTGTTAACAAAAACCAAATCTTGAATTAACAGTAACTGACTACTGCTAAATTTAGCAAACCTTGATACGATGTATTTAAAACTCTCAAAATTCCTGGTGTTCCTGAAGCCATATTCTAGTATGTTGTAGTATTCCACTGCAGACAAGGCCTTTACATGAGGTTTTGAACAACACATTTATTTTTTTCTATTTAGATGCCTTAGTGCAGAGCCCAGCAAACCGCACCAGATCCCTGCTGCAGCGTTCAGTACCCTGATTTTAGACCTGGAAACAGAATATCAGACCTGATATCAGATAACAGAATATCAGATCAAATATTCTGATCATATTCTGATCAGATCAGAATATCAGCAAAGTGTCATACTTTCTTAACACTGCAGCAGTGCTCTTGCAATCCAGGTGTATATCCTGTGCTTGGAATGATCTTGAGTGTCCCAAATGTCCTGTGCTCTTTATGGACACAACCTCACTAATCAAGAAGGGATGACTCACTGCTGTGAAATGAGGGACATGTCTGCCAGTTCTACCAGACCAAGCCATAACCCTGATTTTAAAGAGCATTGATTTAGTCACTCAGGTCAAATTTAATAAAAGGTGTTAATGATGTCGTAAAATTATTAATATCCGCTCCTCGCCGTCTATGAAAAGTGGATGTTTGAAACAACTATGACATTCAAGTAACACCAGATTTCTTTGTTTCTCTTTTTCGTTTTTTGGAGTCTGTCTATTGTTGCTATCAGGTTAAAGAGAAAAGTTAGAAGAAGGGTGCTGAGAGCAGACAGGTTGCAAATTATTTTTCATGTGCATTTTTTTCTTGTGAAGCACTTCTTGGTATTTTTGAGAGTATTTGAGTGTTTTTCTGCTCCAATTTGGAAGGCAGGCAATCAGCCTCCACTAGGACTGCAAGCCTTGAGTCTTTTAGGTAGACTTGCATTGAAAGATGTGAGATGATGAAGGAGTAAGAAGAGCTGCTCCTCAGAAGATCCTGGACCTTTGGACAACAGGGATACTGCGTTTGGGATGGAATGGGCACTATGTGCTATTCCAGCTCTGTGCTGGGATGAAGTGCATCCTTTTGCCTGGCATTTCACCTAAACAGAAACTTCTGCTGTCACAGAGTCTGTTGCATTCTGTACAGACATTCTGCTCTTCAAAAAACAAACACCTTTTCTCCATATGGCTTGAATTAATTCACTCACACATTTGCAGACTGGGGGTGTTTGGGGGCAATGGAATTATATGCCTGTGCTAAAACACACGAAGATGCAAATGTTTTCCTAGATTTACTGAAGGTGAAGGTAAGCCTTCAAGTTCCTGAGCATAGATCAATGTTCTATTTAATAAATCTGCTAGATAAGGGTGAGGCATTTTTTTTGTCATAATCTGGAATATGTACAGCATCAGCAAGAAACTTTCAGGCAATTTTATATTGGTATCTGAAACTCAGCATCTCTTAAGCAACTTAAAATTAAATTACCACTTTTTAGAGTTCCCTTAGGAGTTCATATTTAGTCAACAACACTTAGGATTCAGCTTAAAATAATTCATTGCTCCCTGTCCTGGTGGTATGAGCTAGTATTCATGCAGGACTGATTCATCAGCTTCATTTTGAAGCTGTATTTGCTGGGATGTTTAGAAAATTTTCCTTTCTCTTACAGGTAGATCCAGACCAATTGATAAGATTTATGATCCCAGTGCCTTAAATTCTTTCTGTGTTAGTGAGTGGCTGCTCAAAGGTGTATTATGGCAGGTCAGATCCATTCTAGGTTTGTCTAATGAGACAGTTTTAACTTTAAAATGTGGGTTATTTGTATTGATAAATAGATGCTGGGTTAGAGGTAGAGTCCTTGAATATGGGGCTAATTTATCCACCAGCATTCTGAATCTGCCCAAAGTGGCAGTTTGGTGTTCTGCCTTTGATTAGAGAGCAAAACAGCACGAAAGAAAAGGGCCAAAGGTGTTATCCGTGTTGGCCAACCTCCAAGAGGTATCCTGGGTTTACTTGGATTGTTTTGACATTTGCTTATTTGCCCTCCAGGTTAGTCCAGGCTCAAATGTCCATTAAACCCGATCTTTGGCATTTTAGCTCGTTCAGGTTGATGTAAATGAGAAGCTCATTATGAGATTTCTAAGCAAAATTGCATAAATGGGGATGAGGATGTTAAGTGACATTGCTCTTGAATTTTTAGACTTCTGAAATGGAGATGGTTTTTTTTTCCAGGTGTAAAGAATGATCATGGCACACAAGTCAGGGTGATACATGAATCATTTTGCCTTTATCATATCTTCTGATAAAATAACTTGAATTTGCAATACATGTAACTTTTCATGTTAATAGTTGGTGAAATTCCTTGTAGTTTCAGATATGAACAGAGCCATTTTTTCTTGGCATACTGATTATTCCTTAGATCAAAAATTTGTCTTGCTTTCACTTTTATTTCAAATGTGCTCAAAAACGTTCTCCTGACTGAAACACTACTGCAATTCAGTGCATACACACTGCATTTGAAATAGTCCCAACAGAACCTGGTGACAAAGCTTCCCATGTGGAGGACAGTTTCCCACATGAGAACAGACAGATAGGAATTAAACTGAAAGTCATTCAGAACTAATATTTTGCAGGTCAACTTCAAAGAGGATTTCTGTTCATGTTTTATTGTTTTCCCACTTTACTCCAGGTCGTGGACTGTATATGACTGATGTTTCTGCAAGCTTTGAGAAAGCCATCAGTGTTGCTCTGGATTCATCATCTTTCCTGACATAAAAATTGATAAATAGGATGTGACTCATAGTTAATTCTTATCCTTGCTATACAGACCATATACATAAAAGGGATAGCCCTGTGATTGTGAAGAAACTCATGGCAGAGTATGCATCCAAAATGATACATATATATGAAGAACATCTGAAAATTTACTTTTATAGACTGTCTGATCAATATCAGTAACTGAGAAAAAAGAGATTCTCTGTCTAGACACGCAAAGATGCATATCAGTTATGCTACAATAATTTTTAAGGCAAGGTACACAGCCACTTGACAGATGGTAATTCATTCTTTAGAGCTTCCTGTTTTCCTCCCCGACTCTTGAGTTGTCATGATAAACTTGGCATGGTTTTGTTGCTTGGAAGAAAGTTAGCTCTGTGGCAGAGGAGCATGTGTGTTTTATGAGTATGTATACACGCCTTAAATCATTATTGTGTAACACACCCTCAGGCAGTGCTGCATCCATTCGCAGAATAGATGGATTGCTGAGCTTTTGGAATTTGAATAAATCATCTCTACCAAAATATCTGAGAAGCTCCCAACTGCTGGAACATCCTCTGATATGTGTTTCTAAACCTCTCCTGGGTAAAAGTTTGAAAGTGTTGAGAACACCAAAGTAAGAAGCCCAAGAAGAGATGCAAAGTAGAGAGAGATGATCTCGAGGAAGAGAAGAAGTGGTGAGCTGAGGTGCTGCTAATCATGGAGGGCCAGAATTGCTCTGGCTGTGGCAACCAAGCCCAACACCTGCAGCTTGTTCTGCCATCTGTGGCTATTTGATTTATACTCAGATGGTGACCAGAAAGCCTCAACAATGATGAGTTCAGCTACAGCAGGTCAACACCTGCACGTAACTGAAGACAGTGCATGAAGATTCAGGCCATTTTGGAACAACTCACAAGCTAAAAAAAACAGTTAAGTCATCCCATTTTATTACAATCATTAGGAAGTAAGTGGCCAAACGAGACTTACAGGCCTGTGTCAGCATGTCTATAAAGGTCAGCTATTGTTTATTGTAGTAATCTGATATACTTAAAAGATACAAGGGGAATAAAAATGTTTCAATGTGCCAAAAAAAGAATAATGTAGGAAAAATCCAAGTCCTAGCAGCTGAAATGTAATGATATTCCGATCAGCCTTGCCAATGGGGCAGAGGAGTTCTAGGAGGAATAGTAATACAGAGAATCAGATTTGTCTTGCAGGCTTAAAATAGTACCAATGAGAAAAATTTAAAAGTCTAAAAAATTATTTGAACCTTCTTAGATTTCTCCCTGACCACCCTTTACATGCTCACAGGCATCCTCTTTTTTAGCAGAAATATGGATCCTATCAGTATCTCAAGTGGAAAACTGTTCATGTGAAAAAAATTAATATGAGTAACCTAAAAATGGAGAAGAGAGAAAGGAGAGCTTGGAGGGATTCAAAGCAACATGTGTAGCCTTCATACTGGAAATGTTTACACATGTTTAAATTTTGTTTGCTTTCCAGTTTTGTTGATGACGACAGTTCCTCTCTTTCTTTAGTTAATATAAATCAGAATCTGTAAAGAGGAAAATGCTATGGTCTTATTTTTCTGAAAGTAACTTTTTCTGCCTTTATCTCTCGCTGGGAAAAAACCTAACTCAAATACAAGTTGTAATAAAGGGCAAAGATTGTCCCTTTAAACATTCTTGGTGCAAATTTATCTTGTCAATATTAGGGAAAGTTAAGCAGCTATGGCAAAAGAACCCACCAACTGCTTATAGCATAAAATTCTCCTTTCTAGCAGTGTATTAAATTAGATGTCTCTGCTGCTGTCTTTGCTCTTTTAAGTACCATCACAATTATATTAGTCAGTGTGTGAATGTTGCTGGCTTTCCAACTCTAACTGTAGTGGCAGTTCAGATCAGCTAAATTTGTATTCTTCCATTTCATTTATGCTCAGTAAGGAATATGAATCACTCTCTCTCACAAAACCCAATGTGGAAAAGTAAGAATTTGGACTGGTGAATTTCTGAGAGTGGGTGCTTACTTCAAGGGAGTTGTGTGCAGCTCCCTGTTCAAAAGATGCAGCCCCGTTTTCAGAGCTGAAGATGAGTTATCTTAGTGAAGAATTCCTTTGCTCACATGTATTGTTTTGGGTGGGTTTTTTTGCTAATGGGAGCAGGTGTCTTGGGTCAGGAAATATTCTCTTTTCAGAGACCTGAAGGAAAACCTGGCTGTCAAAATGCATTTGGAATGCAAGACAGGCAGCTCTCTCATCTGGGAGGGAATTGAGGGGCACTGACTGATGGCATTGGAGCACTGCCTAACACTTGTGAGGGATGACCATTCCAGATGTGTCCTTCAAGGATGCCTTTTTGATCCAGCTCCAATTACACTTGTTTAAACGAGAGAGAGAGGGGGAAAAAAAGACAAAACAAATGGCCCACAACAGGTTTCTGGTTGATAGCACGAATTCAGGAGAGCTTGTTAGAGTGAACAGATATTACTTTCCAATACCTCTGCAATAAAATTTTGCTGTCAGCAGGAATCTATATTTTTACAGAAAAATAAACCAAGATTGTTTAGCCAGACATATTACAACAGACCTTGGAGTATGACTGAGGAAGAACACATAGCTAGTAAAGAAATAAATCTTTAAGTTAAATGTATTTATTGCCAGTTGATATAATTCAGGTTTTTAGGTACTGGATCATCTTAAATTTAATGGCTAACCAAAAAAAGAAAGCACTTGAAAAGGGATAACATAAAAAAGAAGAAAAATAAAATGAAGGAGAAAAGGGAGGGAGAAATGATTAAAAATCTGTGCTAATAAGCTGAGCTCTGCTTTGCTACAGGCATGTTTAGCATTGGAGAATAACCAGAATATACTAATGAGATTAAAGCTTTGCAGTAATAGTGGGGTTGTGCAGTCAATATGCATTTCCAGAACTGCAGAAAAATAAAAATTACGATTACTTCTTCAGGAGGTTTGTTTTAAACTCACTGATAAGTTACAGGTTTTCTACTAGATATGAATCCAAGGATAAAATTAACCTAAGTTGCCTGATGCTTTAAGATTTGGACATTTTATATGTACCTATAACAAGTTACTATATAAAACATCTACCACAGTGCCAGCACTGCCTTTTTTCTTTTTTTCTTTTCTTTAGGATAATATAAATGTAACTACTTCCTATTTAAGTGCAAGAACTTCTTGCCTTTCTAAAACTCTGGCAACTTTTAATCATCAGAGAGCACCAAGGCAGCTAGTTCCAAACTAAGTCTCTCACTTCAGCCATGTGTTGAAGATATTTTTGGGTGCTGTCTCCTCTCTCTTTCCTGAGGAGCTCTAAATTTGTATGAAAAACAGTGGAATAGAAAACTTTAAGGATTATTGGTAAAATGTGATAGTGGTGTGGGTTCCTGTGACTATGCCTTGGGTTAATAAAGGACAAATGGGTGAGTTACAGACACTGTGCTTTGTTCTTCTGTCTTAAGGACAATGTGAATACTTACTGATTCCAAAAGCATATTGTGAGGCTTCATAAATAAGTATTGCCTTTTACAGGAATATAATTAAGTCTTATCAATTCAGCTTGTATTGGCTAAAAGCTAGATGTTGATTTGAAGTCAATAGTGGCAGAGCATTTTATTGAAGGGATTCTTGATATCATTTGGTAAAATGTTGGTTTGCAGTTAATATGTAGGTTCCAAAGTGATAAGATTCTTACAGGACTGTAAATTACTTATTGCCCATTCTGCTTTCTGCACATAAGTTCTAGCAGTCCATGAAAAGCAGCAGAAGATTTCCATTAAAAGAGCCCTCTTGGATTTTGTACCTACAATACATGGAAACAAAAGTCATTCTTGTAGTTTAATGACCTTGGGTGGGAGAAATCTTGAATGAAACAGTTGGTATTTTTATTTGGGTTTGCTTTTAAAAGAGGGACAATCTGCAGCTGACTTAATGGTGACAACCTGGTAGTGAGTTACACTGGACACTTTAAGGTGTTTCTGCCAGCTGAGAGCAGAAAACCCTTCTGCACTGGCCTGGGAGAGGAACCAGTTTCAGCAGCATTGTGCCACAGATGCTGCCACAAATGAAGATAAAGCTGCTAGCAACCATGGTGTTCCTCTTAATTGTCCTGAAAACGATACTGGAAATGATGATCCTCACCATGGAAGTGATTAGTCTGCATTCCGAGGGTCTGCAGCTGCTTTTACTGAGTTCAGCAGCAGCTCTGAAAGGGGCTAAAGTCAGTGCTAGCAGTATATTTGCAGTATAACAGAGTGACCACACTTTTATCCGCCCCCCTCCTCCTCTTTCTTTTTTTTAACAGCAATTAATTTCAGCAATTACTCTTCCTCCTTTCTGGTTTATTGCCTGGATACCACTAAGGCCAGTGTTGTGATTGTAGTATCAATTTTACTGGAGTTTTACTGCCCAGCTCCCTCAAACCCTACTATTTGCTGACACGGGTGGTACTGAGGGAACAGGAATGATAGAGAAGGTACAAGGCAGGGGGAAAGTTTAAGGCCAGAACTGCTGAAAGGAGGATTTGTGAAGCCCTCTGAGGATGCCAGTTCCCAGCAAGCAGAACTGACTCACAAGTAAGCTACAAATGTGCAGTTTCTGTGTAAGCTGAGCATCCTTGGTATTCCTGTGACAGCATCATCCACGCTCCCGCTCAGCCCACACTCAGAGAGGATCAGCTGGGATCTGGAAGCTTCACAAGTGCATGAATTCAGGGCTGGCCCTGCCATAAGCTGGGTGAGAGACACTGCATTTCAATTTGGAATGAACTCCACACTGTTGTGGAGTTCCAGACTAGAGCTGGCTTGTTTCTTGTTGATTTGGAGGACAAGCCACTGGAATCAGTACCCATGGGGAAATATGTTCTGTTGACTGATCTTCCTGGGAAGAGTAAAGTGGGGGTAACCTCATGCAGTGTGCAAAGACACAAAACCATTAAAAAACTCAATGATATCTTCAACAAAAAGGAACAGAAAAGAATATTTTTCTTTTGTCATTTGTTATATGATCTAGTATGTTGTAACTGAGAGGATATTTACTTTTTGCTGTTGTATGAAGTAAAAAAGGGTTATACTTGTTCTTATTCAATTTTTAATTAGCTTTTTATTTACAAATACCTGGGACAGGCAAGTGGTAGAAAAATCTTTCTCATAACGGTTGGAGAACCATCTTAAAATTTTAATTCTGGGCAGTATGCAATGTGGAGAAAAATCTAGGCATGCCAGTATTTTCACATTGCTCAAAAGGTTTTTAAGGTCAGAATGGATTATTCTGATAAGAATGTGACCTCCTGTCTGCAGCATGTGCCACAAAACTTAACCTGTCAAAGGAGTTTCATTTTTTTCTTGCTGCCTTTAGCTCACCTTGCCTAGCTTACTGTGAATATTCAAGGTTTGACAGGCTTCAAGGAAAATATGCTGGATTTTAGTAAACATACCTATCAAATCGAATGGGTAAGTATTCTGGGTGTAATATGATATTTTCGGGGGAATCAATCACCACAGTATTTTTCTTTTCTTTAGGATGTGTATGTGCACATAATTCCCAATCATCCTGAGTGATTAAACACTTACTGAGAATGGCTGACCTCCTCATAGACCTTTCTGACCTAATTACTGCAGTGGACGAATTCACCTATCTGAAGATTTTTTTTCTTTTTTGCTCAGCTCAGGTTTTTCAGTTGAGGCCCATGTTGGGCTTTAAAGACACCCATCATGGGTCTTATGGTACATGAAGTGCATAACCAAAAATTATTACTTTCACAACAGAAGGGAGGATATGTAGCAAATGTTATGCAGTCATCATCACCAGTTCCCACTTCTTAATGACATTCCCAGTCTCCTCAAAACACAGAACAAAACAATTAACAAACAAGCAAACAACAACAACAAAAAACCACCCGCAGAAGCAGGTAGTATTTATTTTATAGATATCATATTCATCTGGTGTACTGTCCAGATGAAGGATTGCACTTGAGATTCTCTTACTCTGCTAGTTTCTAAAGCCACCCCTATACTACTAGGTTTTTTCATAATGTTCCTTATATTTTAGAGCTTTTTGTGCCAAAAAGTTTAGGGGAGGGTCTGGGAAGAAATGCTGCATTAAGTCAGGTTAGGTAAAAGGAGACGCTTCTCACTAATTTATCAATCTTTTAGTCTCTAAAGTTTTCGGTGTGGGAAAGAGCTATAATTTGGGCAAGCTTTTTTTACCTATTCATTTCTCTTTCAGGGGCCTGTCAGCAGTGGAACATGATATAAGTGAGAAGTGGAACAAGCACCCTCAGCCAAAAGCTATGGCGTGGACACAAGTAGCTGAGTTACCTCTTGGCCGAGCCCAATTTTGCTGACACCTGAGAAAGAGTGACAAGATTATCAGGGCTGGCATTGACAGCATTAGCATGGGCTGACAGCTTTTATATCTCTCAGGTCCTACAGCAGAGATGACCCAGCTGAGGGGAGTGCCCCAGCTGAGCCGTGCTGGCCCTTCCCAGGCCCGTGTGAGGAAAACAAGCAGATCCCCCTAACTAATCACGTTAGTGCTGCTGACAGCCTCGAGGATTTTGCAGCTCTGTTGCTGTGCCAGTGGGGTTGTGTGTGGGTGATAGCTCGTGCATCAGGCTCTCCTCTGGCTTGTCGAGAGCATGGTGGATTACTCCCTTTCGTGTTTTGGCTGCACTCGCTGAGAACTTCTCCAGCAGCTAAAGCTGCTATTTTTAAGCAGCCACAAGAAACTGATTTATCTGTCAGTGCAGGGGAATGTGCTTTGCAAAGCAGTAAGCTACATATCTGGGTCACACACTGTATGGAGTGAGGCAGCTGTGTGCAGCTCAGTCAGGAATTAGACAGCTATCAAACGTTGGGTTTGGGGGAGAAGGAGAAAGAATCCTCAAACAGCAGGGAAGGAGTCTTCTTTGGGATAAGAATCACCATATGCTAAGCTGCTTTCTTGCCATCAGCTAGACAGCTGTACTTTAAACTGTCTAAAGGAATAAAGTAAGCCGGCCTCTTTACTCCCCAATTTTAAAGTAAAAGGAAAAGCACTTTTTAATTGGTTGATCTTTGTTTTGGACATCAATAGCAGGAACAGGTACCCACAAGCCCCCCTCTTAAGCCATCTTAGCCTGTTTGTACTATTATTGTAATTTTAAAAACGTTGGGGGTTGCGTGCATGCATATTTTCATTATAAAAGCAGCCTAGCCCAGCACTCTTTAGGATAAGAGAGGGGCAGAAAATCAGTCTGTACCTCTCCTGTGGGAGTCTGAGACAGTCCTTGAACAACTTCACTGGAAAATAAATTCCGTAACCATTAGCTACAAAAACTCATGAAGGGATAAGTTGTGTCCCTTGGCTTCCACGAGGCTCCCACCTTGAAAGCAAGTCCATGTGCAATACAAAGCAGAAACAGCAGAATCTCATGAATTCACCTTTCAGGATATTGCAAGAGTGTGGCAATAATGGTATCATTGACATGGGCAGAGCCCAATTATCCATCTGAAGACACAAGGACAAGACAGGGAACACCAAGGTCCAGAAGATGATGAAGTTCCATCCTTGCATCATCCTTGCCTAGCCTGGCCTGGCCTGGTGGATCCACAACTGGGAGGAATTTGTGGCTTGTGACAGCAGCTCTCCAATGCGTGAGTAGAAACAGAACAGAACATGGCGCAAGAAAAAGTACAACTGCTGCCTTAAGAAAAATTAACATGTTATGGGATAGTTGCATTCTATTTTCATCCTATTTTTCTTCCTAATTTTCCATAGTACAGTGCATTATTGTAAGTTTTTAGCTTGTGTGGTATCCTAATACAAAATCTTTGAAGGCAAAGATACATCAATTAGATCATGTCTACAAAGATCATGATCATGATCTTTTTTCTCTTTAGCATTTTTGAGTTAAACTACCTGATTGGTTTGGAGTGATTTGGAAAAGGTAGGAGTTTCATTTATCGTTTTTTATGAGCTCATCAGACTGGATTGATGCTAACTAGTTTATGTAAAAAACCCTAACAACAAACAAACAAAAACTGAACCATGCAAACCCATGAGACGTCCTGCATGATTATTTTCACAAACTTGTTTTAATTCTTTTGTCTTCTGATAGCGAAATGGCAGTGAACTAAATTTAGCAGCTGCAAACTAAAAACTCTATCTTCTATATTCAAGGCAGGTACAAGATAGCAATATCTGTCTTTTGAAAATTGCTCCTTCCTTTCCTTCTCCTTCCCTTTCTTCCTCTGCCATCTGGTGGTCCCTGGTCGATGTGGCCACCTTTTAGGTGTCAACAGCACTAACATGGCATTGTGGTGTCCAGCCTGCAGGTTCTGAAGAGGCTCAGTAGGTATCACTTTGTTCCTCCAAATACACTCAAATTCTGTACTTTAATATACCTTGGTACTGAAGTGCTGCTTGAACAGAAGCTCCCTTTTTTCCAAGGCCTGGCTTTCTGAATATAGTCCAAAGCTCATTAATAGTATTTAATTCTGCAGGGGGCTGTAATCTAGTCAAGGGCAAAAAATATTAAGTCAAATTGCTGCCTACCTCACTGTCATGGTTTGACCCTGGCTGGCAACTAAGTACCACACAGGAAGCAGAGAGAAGGAGGAGAACCAGAAAAAAGAAAAAGCTCATGTGTTCAGACAAAAATAGTCTGATAACTAAAAAAATTGGTAATAATAATATTAAAGGAAAAGGACATAACAAAAAGAGAGAGAGGAATAAAGCCCAAGAAATACAAGTGATGTACAATGCAACTGCTCACCACCTGCTGACTGATGTCCAGCCCATCCCAAGCAGTGACAGCACCTTCCAGACAACTCCCCCAGTTTATGTACTGGGCATGCTGTTCCGTGGTGTGGAACAGTTCAGGCCAGCTGTCCTGGCCATGCTCCCTCCCAACTTCTTGTGCCCCTCCTCACAGGCACAGAGTGAGACACTGAACAGTCCTTGACTCAGGGCAAACACTGTTCAGCACCAAAACATCACTGTGTTATCAGCATTATTCTCGGTACCAGCTACCAGGGAGAACATTAACTCTATCCCAGCCAAAATGGGCACTCACATTACACAAAAGTGGATCTAGTGAGGTGCCTATTACATTGTGATAAGTTTTCCAAGGTCAAATATACATATGTGTATATACACATACAGTTTAAAGGATGCAACCTTGTTTTGCCACTCCAAATTCACCATTGTAGTACCAGTTGTGCAGTTATTTAAATGGGTGGCAAGATAGGCTCACTGGATTCAGAAGACAGTATCTCATTTGCATGTTTTTCGAGCAGCAGATGATATAGGGTTTGGGTAGTTCCATTTCTGAGTTTAGTATGTCAGAGGAATTAAGGTTGTAATAAAATGATTTAGAATCAGCCTTATCTGTCACATAATACTTTAAATACTGTATGTAACCTGTTTGCATTTTGGCAATTTGGTAGTACTGAATGTGGGGAAAGAGAGATCATGGCAAAAGAATAATTTGCAAGGAAGAATTTTTTTCTATTTTTTTTCTAGTGGAGACCTAGGACCAGTGCTTTGCTGATTATAAAAAGAGATAATTTAACATAATAACAAATGCATGTAACATGGCTTCAGGTTGCAAAATCTTCGGATTCTTGGGCTTTTTTTATCCTGCAGCGCTTCAAATAAACTCCGATCATAATCCAGCCAGATGTCCTCGTGATGTTCCGTAAGGGAAGGATTTGTGCCCCATTTTTCTGAGAGTTAAACTTTATACCCCTGACAGAGTGCAGGTCTGCAAAATAGCTCAGGCATCCTTAAAGGGATTCAAGCACACCTCATTTTCATAACCTCTTACATTCGCCTCAGTAAAACTCTGTGCTGCAGTCAGCATGTGGAACAGCTTGCAAGGAAAACTTCATATCTTCCCAGTGCCTTTATGCATAAATGTAAAAGTCTCCATCTGGTAGTATGCACTGATACCTACTGGCCAGTTCTGTTGCTGAGAATTTAAAATCTGTAGCCAAGGTTAACCAGTACGTTTTAAATATTACATTCTGAGTTTGAAAATCATACAATGTAAAATATTGTTTAACCGAGGCACTTTTTGCATTCAGATTGCATGTGGGGTAAAAATTGAAAATCTTTGCTGAACATGTTTTTAGCTGTTCCTTTTTATAAAGGTTGATAAATTCTCAGGGAATAACATCAATCTGGAGTCAACTCTTAAATCTTGCTTGAGGGGCATAGTATAAAACATTCCCTTTGGTCACGGCCACGATTTTTATTTAAATAATAATAATATGATGTCTCCTCTGGAGAGCTGTAATGACGTTAAGCAGATATCAGAAGGCTTCTGCACTATTCCAGCAAAATTAGTTATTGAGCTTGGATAATACACATTTAGGAAGGGATTGCAGGGTAGAGGAGCCACTTGAGTTGAGTTTTTCTATCACAGAATTAATATGAGCTACTGCAGCTTTAGCTCGGTGTTCACTGATGTAATTACATGACTTGTGAAGTGATGTTGAACTTGTAATTTTTGTTCAAATTCTTCCCTTTTCTTGTCATGTGTAGACAGACTTCAAGTTGGAATAGTACTCATATATTGAGTGACCACAGACTATTTTATTATAGTCCTGTGTACATTTATAGATTATGGGTAGATAGGGTTAGAAAACCAGAATAGTTTGAAGGGCCAGAGTAGTAGTCCCTCAAATAGCACCAGGGGAAAAAGATCATTGTATGTACCCGTGTCTAGTTTCAAATTGCATGTAAAATTTATCTTTTTAGCAATGCATGATTCTTTCACTCAAAACCATGCTGTCCTGGAATCATGCAAAATACACGAAAGGCTTGGCCAAAGACTTCGATATAATGTTGTAAAAAATGTGTATTTCATGTTTTCTTGTTTATTCCACCATGCAAGATATGCTTTAGGTATCAAGTGTGGAAAATGGCCACAACAACAAAGAAGCCCCTGCAAAAGCCCATTAGCAAAAAAGAAAGCAAGCTGTATGCTAGGTCCAGGAAAAAAAATTCTCACTTTCAGGTTAAAGCCAGACCATGAAGGAAGATAGCTTGACATGCAGTTAAAGCTCTTGTGTGGAATTATCCAGTGTAAGCATTTTCCTCTGTATGTTTAGCCAAAATACCTGTTCCTGAAGTTACTCCCAGATGTAGGGCATCTTGTAATTATTGCATTAAGGTCCAGTAAAAGAAAGCTTCCCAGAAAGAGTGTTATGTGAGTTTTACTTCTAAAATGATGAAGTTATTTGAGCTAAGAGATTCTAAATACAAATAAAAACATTGTGTTGTTTGCCAGCTCTCCAAAACAAGACTTTACAGATCAATATGGATTCACAGAACTGCTCAAGTGGCACAAGTTAAAATGTGTTTATGTTCTGTCAGGAGCTTTTCAGATGCCTGCCCTGAAGTCCCTGCTTCAAATCACATTGACAGGGGTGGCAGTAGGTTTGCAGAAAGCCTTGGTGACTGACCTCCACAGAGGCTACTGGGGACCCAACCACCCTGGGAGGGACTTCACCTCTCTGGAGATCAGCTTATTTCAACACATGAGACCTTTCCTGTCAGTGAAAGGAGAAGTTGTTTCCTTCTGGTGAATTCTCATGGACTTAGACTATTCCCTGCCAGCTGGTGGTTTTATCTGCAGGTGGTTTTATCTGCAGACAGAGCACAAGGAAAGCTCTGGAACTTGTCTTTGAGGTCCTTCTGTGCCCCTCTGTGGAGCCTGGCTCAATGCTGCTGTAGCTACCAACCTTTCCAGAAAGCTACCAAGGGTGGAAGACCTGGCAGTGAGCGTGTGAAGGCTTTGAAGAAGGAGTAACTTCATCTTTGGTTTAGGTGGAGGGAAGCCAGGCTCCTGTTGGATGCCCTGGCACCCCTGGATCCTCCTGAGAACCAGACTGCGCTGCCATTCACATCCTAAATTAGAAACAGGCTTTTGTCCCAGAGACCTCATAACTGTGAGAAGGATTAGCTGAAGATCTTTCCCTTGGAGAAGCCAGTCTGGGGCTGGGTGTCGTTTAGGGAAATGATTTCTGACTAGTTGGTTATATACCTAACTCCATGTTAAAATGTTATACCTTACTAGTCTGTAGATTTCCTAACACAAAAATATATTTTAAGTGACTAATAATATTTATCTTCAAGGGTAATTTTGCCACAACAATTCTAGAAAGTTGGTAGTTGAAAATGAAGGCAGAGATTTTTCTCAAAGCAGTGCTGAGTAATTACAGTCTTCCTGGTGCTCATATATTGCACTAACTTCATTTTATTACCCAATGCATCTTTCCTTCTTCCAATTAACTGCAAGTAATTCCCATGCTTGAACCTTAGAGAAGGGTTTCAGAGTTGTAGGGATGGCATTATGTAGCCTGTCCTCTAGGTTTGTAAGACATATTTCTTTCAGGGTGCAAGGAAAATAAATGGAATAACATGTTCTGTAGGCTGTTGAGGAGCAGAAATACCTCCAGGTGTCTATTGACTTCAGATTACTGTTTCATATCCAATCAGAGAGACTTAATTCAAAAGGATTCTTTACTGATATAGACACAACCTTACTCATTTTAATGGCCTGCCTGTTTGCAGAATCTTTACTTATGCTGAGATCTGAGGCTGACAAAAACAAAAATTAACATGTGGTTTAGAGAGAAATGTAATTGGGTATTCCAGCTCTGTGCAACTCTTTCACACCAAAGAATTTTCTTTTTGGAGAAGTATTACTAAAGGCTTCAGGTAATTTGGGGCACCCATAAGTGGAAAAAATCAACACTGAACCAATGAGATCAGTGTCATAAACTATTTTCACACTTCATTGTTGTGTTCTTGTGGATCGGTTTGCTACTCTGCAGCCCTGCCAGTGACTGGGAAATGTCTTCATCACTGCTTGGGACCAAGAACTTGTTTTGCCTTCATTTCTGTGTAGTAATTGCTGGTGTGGTGGGATGGACCTACTGCACCTGTGCTTCCCCTACCAGCTGTACTCAGTGGAGCTGTTCTTAATCTGTCCTAATGAAGGGGAGGACAAGGAGCAGGGTGACAGATGGAAGGAGCAGTGGCTGTAGCACTGTGTTTGCCACCATATCGGGGTGGTGGTGGGTACAGGGAACAGGCGGTGATGGATAGAAGAATTGATTGTAGTATCGTGTTGTTTGCTGTGATTTGAGGGGTGCTTTGATGCCTCAATAGCACAGACTATTTTCATTCAAATTTAGCAAAAATCCTCTAAGTTTAAAGGCCTACACAAAATGGCACGCAATCTGAACTTGTATTTGAATGTTAATTTCCTCTCAGATCTACACATGCTAGGGCACGTTTGCATGTTCACATTCAGTTTATTTATTCTGCAACCTATTTCCTGTGATGTAGAATCACGGAAGAGCAGGGATGAAAATGTGCTCATAAACATTACCTTTTGCCATAACTGTCACCCCATGTGCTACCATAAAACAACATCCTTATTGGTAACAGGAGAGGCAGACCCAGTTGCTCTCTGCACTGTATGGTGTTTTAACTGTGTAATTACTTTAGTTAACAATGTGATCTGCAGAGTGATTTGTGGCTGTGTTCCTGCAAGTATCTCTCAGTAAATCAAAGCAGATGTGCCAGGGCTGTTACTCAAGTTCCATCACAAATATTTACAGGAGTACATCAAACCCGCTGAGTTATAGCTGTTAAATTGCTGGGAACGTACCCACGAAAACAAATCCTGTTTGTGTAAGAAAGGAGGCACAATCATTCTTGAAACACTATGATAAATCTTACAGCTCTGAAAAGGTTGAAAGGCATTTGCATTTGGACGAGGTATTGAAATGTATCTTAATAGACTTAAATGCTCAGCGTTGTTAATAAAGAACAGCAGAATGCAATCATTTTATGGGCCTGATCAGGTGGGTTCTGTGGAATTGAGGTTTGGTTCTGCAGTTGGATCTTGATCATTGCCAAAACTCTCATTTCTTTGTAGCAGCAAATCATGCAATAGACTTGCAGACAAATATAGCACCAGAGCTATTATCCTATGGAAATAAACAAGAGCCATTTGTTTAGTCAGCAAATGTATGCTTAATAAAGAATACAGATTACTACAACACTTTCAGAACTGCTGTTAGCTTGATTGGTAAAATGGTCCCTTTAACGAAATTCACTGAACTCAGGAACAATAAAATATAATAGACTCAGTATCCCCAGGGGTTTGCATGATGCTGTATAATTGTGAGAAATTAGCCTTACCAAAGCAATCCTACCCAAAGGTAGAGTTCTATGCAGCCTCTCTTTTAAGACATAGTTAACATTTGAAAATGTGGAATTTTCTTCACTTCCTTTAAAACTTATTTTGAAAGAAGAGGATTATTTCATGTACGGCTTTTCAGGTTCAGAATGCAATCCATTCCTATTAGAAGTTATGCCATAATAAAGTCTGAATGCTATTTCAGAATTAATACTCAGTACTCTTTTGTGTCAGGGAACGTGGGTGTCCCAGGTGAAAACTTCTTTCCTTCTGAAGAAAAGTAATTCATTTTTCTCTATCCCTTCTTCCTTTTGTCATAAAAATAGTTTTCATTTGTCGATGAGGGAAAGTTTATTCTGCCTCAATACCAGTGAAGAATAAGAATAAATTCATACCTTAAAGAACATCTTGTTTATACCACCCATCTAAATTTTTATTACTCATGGTGTGCACTGCAGTGATTAGACACTGTACACCCAGGGAAGGGGAATGAAGTTGTCAAAAATTCCCTTCATTCTTACTATGGGGGTCTCTATATGAAAAGTCAGTTTCTTCCATCTTTTACAAGCTATTGATAGTGATAGATGCTTTACAAGTCATTGATTTTGATAAGGTACTTCTTTTTTAGACATTCACTATAGGGGAGTTGTTTAGTGGGTTTTTCTTCACAAATTTTGTAAAATTTGACTGTGTGTTTTCCTAATTAGCAAGTAAATTTGCAGAAAATATGATAATAAAAAACCAGAAATAAATAAACAGTCCTATAATGCATCACTTGCTTCCCACTTTGTTTTCTGAGTTATATAAAGTCCAAAGAAATGGATTGAAAAGGATTCCACCCTCTCCTATAACAAACAAAAATCCACCCAGGTGATCTCCTTTGTCAACACCTCTCTGTCTTTCAGAAGGGTTGGGGGATTCTCATGTGAGGCTCAAGAAATGGTAAGCTTTGCTTGTTATCTGTGAATATGTGCATTCTAGGGAAATCTATCATATTTATCTAACATATCAGAGGAGAGAGTAAACCCAATACCTGTCATTCCTCTGCCAGAGCCAGTTTAAAATGCCCAGAACCTCAAGAAAAAGCAAGAAAGCTGACAGTGCTCCCTTGAAAGCATGACCTCGGTTTGTGGAGACTTTTATCTTATTGCAAGCACCTCTTTGTTGCCTTGTCCATCTTTGGAGCCAGCCAACCTCCTCCACTGCAGAGCTTCCTTATTGTGCCCTGCACCCAGGTGGCCAGGCCTGTGGCCATGGATAGCTTCCACCCCAGGGAGCCTCCTCTGCAAATCCCTGCACTGCACAGCAAATACCGTCCAGCTCCTCCACGGGCTGAAAGGTCTTTTGAGGCCTCGGAATTGTTTCAGCCACCTGAGTTCTCTTTGAAGTGAGCAGTTTTGATGCTCTGAACACCAGTCCCCAAAGAGCAGCATCATTTTGAACTGGAGAATCAATGGTGTTACCGAGGTGGATTGTTTGAAGACAGTTCTGTTGTTGCTGTGTAACCTTAGTTCAGTGACAGATTCCGTACCATGGGCAGGAGTTCTTCTGATTCATTCGCTGTCCTTTTTTTGTTTTATTGTGTTTCACTAACCTGTCCTTTGCTTCTGACACCAGCTTGTATGATCTTTTAGCTAGATCATCTTGTCTGATTACACAGACATTTGATTAATTACATTTGATTACACGTTGCACCTGATAGTGCTTCTCTGTGATTTTCAAACCCAAGCAGTACAATAGAATACATGCCCAGGTACTTCAGCTTAGAGCCAAACTGAAATAAGAAAACAAAGCTGGTCTGTGAGTTGTAGTCCTTCGACAGCACAAGGACTTTGTGTGCCATATGATATTGTTTTAAGTGTAAAGCATGCCTAAAAGTTCCTTATATTACTTTAATATTTACAAAGAAGACAGCTGGGTATGAAGGTGGCAGACAAAGCAGTATAAATAATGTAAGCTTGAACACATAAGAATTGCAGTGGAAATCAGCAACCTTGGAATGTATAGCAGCCGGGTCTTTTAACTCAAGAAATAACATGGGAAAATAACAGCAGAATTATTCTGTGACATTCACACTCAAAAATAACAGCAGAAACAAGTAGAGTGCTTTGAAATTCACCACCTATAACAGGAGCCTTTTTAAAAGTGGAATCACCTTTTCTTCCTCTTATTAAATACTAAACTGCTACTCGTCAAGGAAACGGATGCATTTGAAATGTAAAGAAATTCAAGAAGTCACTTTACAGCCACAGTTACAGAAGAATTCTGTTTTGAATAACAAAAAAGAAGTTTCCTCTTTCCCTGGGATCACACATCATAATTGGCTTTCAGCTGGTCTCAGAGCCACAGGGAAGGCCAATCTCTGGGGCAATGCATTCAGGACACAGCTTCAGTTTGAATTCTGAATTGGGTTCTTGTGGTGTGAGGAATATTCTGAATATTTACACATGCTTCTTCTTTTCTTTTCTTAGAACACCATTGTCCTGGAATGTGCTGTTTCTGGAGTGTCATAATTGTTCTGTAGGAGCCATTTGAGTCTCCCAGGTAAATACAAAACTGTTAAAATGTGTATTGTGTGAATTCCCTTTACTTACCTGACTAACGTTCATTTTCATAACTATTATAATCTGTTGTGTACCTCTGTCATTAAAAACTCACTCTAAGCTCATCTGTAAGCTAAGAGATTGTGATATTTTCTTTATTTTTTTGAGCAGTCCTAGGGTAACATGCTCATGAATTTCTACAGACTTTGGAATCCATGGGTTATTCATTGATCATGAATATGTGCTAGGACTGCAAGCTGAAAACCCCCTTGAGCGTTTTATTGGAGATGTTACTGCATTTCCAGCCTCACTTTGAGACAAAATAACATCTCAATCATTTTTATTTTCTCCTTGAACACTCAGCACAGGGAATTTCAAGAAAGGTCTGTGAAGGTTCCTTCATCACCGTTGTGTTAGAAAAGTAATTTCTCTCCTTTTTTGAGGGTTGTGTGTTTTCTTAGGGAAGCTGTCCCATGGAAGTGCAGGGTGGAGTGTCCTTTCTGGGCAGGTGGGAGAGCCACAGCAGCTGGTGTGGGGAGAAGATGCCAGCATGGATGCAGGGATTGTTTCCCTCGGGGCAGGGAGACAAACCATCACAGGGTCTCACAGGGGTGCTCAAGTATTTTCACAGGGTGGAGCTGCTGTGCAGAACTTTCATTTTTAGCAATCAGTGGTTCATTTAGATTCATTTCTTTCACTGCGGTTGTGGATTAAAAAAAGTATTTGTTGTCTTACTGGCAAATCCAACACAAAAGAAAGCAAAGCATACCAAATTTCTAATAGCTCTATTTAATGATTATTCCCTTTGCACAGTTTAGAGCTTTTTGCTGTTGATTTCAGGGGTGGTAGATGGTGGAGAGGAAAGCAAAGATGTGGGATCTTTAGAAAACTCTTCAGGGACAGGAATCTTTTTCTTCCATGTTTTCACTGCTACTACCATACCAGGACATGAAAGGAATACATCTCGCGTCTCTTGCTGTAATTTGAATGTGAATTTGATCTTCCTAAGGAAGGAAGATCAAATATCTCCTACCCAAGCACAAATAAAGAAAGGGAAGTGGAGAGAATAATGCTGTTTGACATTGTCAGAAGTAACATGTAACCTACTGCCGAGCATGGTGCAGATCTACCTATGTCAATATCCAGAGAGTTTGTCTATTATAGTCCCATCTAGAGACCTCAATCCTTCATTTCAGACAGTAGCAGCTGAAATATTCAGCTTTAGAGAGAGAGAGCTGTAGTCTGGCAGCCCTGACCCCAGTCTGTACGTGGGGGATTAAATGTGCTTGTCAGGCTGCGGACTCCGCAAAGAGGGACTTGGGCAGAGCTCCAGCCCTTTTCCCAGGCTGTGTGAGAGTGGAAACAGCAGCAAAAGGAGACAGGAGGTGTCAACAGGGGCTCACCCCAGAGTCTCAGGGCTGTTTGATCCAGCACACATGGCTGGCTGCAGGTCAGCCCAGGCTGCCTTTCCTTGTTCTCCACGCTTGGTTAGGGACGATCCCGCTGTTCCTGGGTGGGATGGATGGCTGTCATCCATTTGGCTCCGGAGCTTTTACAGTGCTGGTGATCACAATAAATTACCTGCGTTAGCATGGAGAATAACCTGATGAGGAGAGTCACAGTGTAGCAAAGCTAAGCACCAAATGAACGAGGAATTGAGTAGCATATATTAGAGATTTTATTTGACAGGCTAGTGCACCATAAAGTTTTGCTGGTCTATGTGAGACAGAGGTTCAGAGATGCTCTTGGAGAGGAGAACTGGTCTCTGCTGGAGTCTGGTAGCTCCTCATTACAATGTCCTCACAGGACCAACAGAGAAGAAGTTGCAGGAAAAGCATGAGAGATTCTTTTTAATAAAGTACCTTTCCCCCCTCCCTTTCCTTTGGAAAAATCTTGCAGTAATAGAAATTGAAGGTTTTATCCATTTCTATTAGGGTTCGGTGTTATTTTATTTTATTTTATTTTGTTAAAAGAACTCTATTCCAAACCTAAATGTTGTGCACTAATAGCAATTTATTTCTAGTGAAAAAGACAAAAAAATCCCCGAAGCCAAACCCAAATAAACTTTAAATTCCCAGAGATTAAGTGTTAGAGGAAAGATATTTTCTCTGATCAAGTCTAGTGAAATAACTGATCTGGAGGAAACTGCAGTCCCACTCTGCCCTCACCATCACATAGCTGTTGTTATAGCTGTGCACTGGACACGCCTGGCACCATAACTTCAGCAGGTTTTATTATCTTTCCCTCAGGCAGGTATGAACATTGCATGTTTGTACTTTATACATTGTTTGAGCCTGGGAATCAATAAGAAAGTTCAGACAATGCAGTAGTCTTATTTCCTCATGTTTTGAAACAAAATCCCTTTGTAATGCTTGAAATATCTTCAAATGATTTCTCCAGTCCTGTTTACCTTCCAAGGGCTATAATATGCCATTGATTATTTTTTTCTTTTTTCTTTCTTTTTTTCCTTTTAAAAGTAGAGTTTCCTGCTGAAATCAATGGGGAGTTTGTTTCAAAATCAATAGGGCATTATGGCCCTGAAACTTAAGACAATGTTGGCTCCTTAATCATATCAGAAAATGTGATTAAGATGCCACAAACAAACCACTAATCCACAGACGCAGGCACAGCTGCTAAATTAGGAACAACCATCTTTACCAGAGCATAGCTCCATTTAACTTCAGTTGGAGCTTTGCCTGAGAAAGAGCAATAGAATCAAGGAAGAAATGGGAAGCAATGTCACCAGACTGATCAATCAAACACTTGTTGTTGAGCTATGATTACCTGCCAAGAGCAGCTTGGTGTTTTATTACACAGGCAACTGATTTTGTGGTTGGAAGCTCTTCTGGACCTTGGGGAGTGGGAAAGCAAGAAACAAATGCAGATGTTCAGAATATCAAACTGCCTGTTCCCAAACGAACAGGCTAAACTGAGGAAACAATTCCAAGTCTCTCTCAAAAGACTTTTTGGACCTCCCAAAAGCTGACTGGACTTAGTAGAGCAGGGATTTACAGAATTACTGTTCTGAAATGGAAGCAAGTGGAAGTACAGATTGCTTCTGGTTACTCCAAGACTCCTCATAGTCCTAAAGGGTTGCACTTGGAATATTTTTCATCTAATATTTTTGATCAATTTTATTTTTTTGTCCTTTTGAGGTCTACAGCTCTGATTGTTGACATTGTGTGTGAGTCTCCGCTTTGTTTTTAACACAACTCTGTGCCCACTCAGGGGACAGAAGCTATGAGGACCCTGGGTAGGAATTTTTGTTCACCAGTCCCATGTTAGGATATATTTTTTACAACTCAAATTTTGCATATGCATGTTTTTGGCAACTGAGTAGCAATAAAATAGATTTGTAAGCAGTATGGCAAGGATTGGGTTGGCTATATTTAAATAAAAATGTAGAGACTGAAGATTATCTTTCCCATTTAAAATGTTGCAATAAATTTATCTACAGTATTAAAGATACTTCTGAGGAAGTTACTCTCAAGGGAAAATGTAGGCAGAAACTGTGTGTGTATGGTTTCCCTTAAAGAGGTGGTGCCTCTGGTATCTCCTGTATCTATGTTTAAGGTTAGAAAGCTGGTCATGGAATGAGCTTGGCTTTTATTTCTCCTCTTGAGCATTTTCCTTCATCCCTAAAAGTGACTTTAAAGAGTTATCACATTTTTCAAAGGCTGAAAGGAGAATTGGGATCCAGATTATTAGTTCAGCTTGTGAGTCAAGAATGATTAATTTTCTAAAATCTGCTTATATTACTTTGCCAGTGAATACTGAGCAAGGCTTTTGTTTATCTTCCACACGTGGTCACTACTGCAAACAAACAAGTTTAATTTGCTTTGTAAGCTTATTACCAGAGGCTCAGTGGAGAACAAGAGCTGAAAAGAACCTCTTGCCTCTGTGGTTTTATTAAGAACTGTTTTCTCCAGAGAACTTTCAGCCTGTCAGATTAGAAATGCAAAGAGACCTTTTACTGTAACAGTCTCACACTTATCCCTTTAGTAAAGTTTGCTTTTGTGATAATTACATTTTACCATCTACAGTTGTTTACTAAATGAACAGCGTTTCTCTGCTGCTTCCAGTCCTGACACTTTTCCTCTGATAATTTGTGGTTACAATGAAATATTTAGAAACGCGTGTTTGCCTTCTGTTTGTTGTCCTCCTCGTTTTGCTTAGATAGCAAATGATTTTGGTTGTGGTTCTGGTGATTATGGACCACAGGACTTGTTTAGGATTTATGCCTGAAGTAACACAGCATTAATGCTGTTGTTTGCACAGAGGGGGAATGTGCAGGCTCATTTTTCCTCCCTGTTAATAAAACAGGAACCATTCTGTGTTAAGGAGGGAGCTCCCAGCTGTCAGGATGCCCTGAAGAAGAAGAACTTGAGGACAACATCCTCTCCAACATGAACAGGTTTTTTATAGGAAGTATTTCATGTATGCATGGTATCTCCCTACAAAAATGTTGCTTTTTTTTCCAAATTTGTAGCAAATAATGAGCTTCTGCTTGCATGTAAAACTATTATTATGTATCAAACCATGATGCTTATCTATACTGATCATTTTTGAAAAAAAAATCCAAACTATTTCCTATGCATCACTGCTCTTTGAACAAAGAAGCAGATAAAACTTTGAATAGGTCATAGAAGGATAGGATGTGTTCAGCTGGAAGGGAGCCATCAGGACCATCAAGTCCAACTCCTGACCCTGTGCAGGACACCCCAAGAATCACACCGTGATCAAGGTAAACAGACACCTCTATATAAAATACAAATGAATATTTTCTCTTTTTAATTCAATATACATTTATTTAATGTTCAAATGGGTTTGCTCAGCTTTTTGCATTCCAGCTGATTCCAGCTCTTATTTTGGTATGACCGCTTTACATTGAAAAATGTGTATCATAGAAAACCTTGATGCAAACCCACTCTCACTTACAAATCAGGATGAGTAACATTTCAAATATTTGAGTGTGAATTAAAACCCCTGCTCTAAGCCTCTGATTTCTGTGAATACTTGTGAATGTCACCAGAATTTCTGCTCTCTGTCACTTGATTATTTCTGATCAGTTCTGAAAGAAGCTACCCAGAAAGAGCTGGCAGAGGACCGATTTAAAGGAAAAACACAAGAGTTTTGTATGATTAAAAATAAAGCTGGGATCTGAAACTCTTAAAATATATGTGTTCTTACCTGCACTTCAAAGGCAAACCTCCAGCTTTCTAGAAACCTAAGCCATCAGCAATATACAGTATTAAGTGAAATCTAAAATGGTTGCTGTATTGTTCCCGTGATTTGGAACTTTGCTATTTCTGAAAACGCAAGTCACCATCTGGGGCACAAAATTCAGATTGCATTAGAAATTTGTATGTTGAATAAATTTGAGGGTGACGTTAAAAATAAAACTAATCAGGAAATATCTCAGTACGGGCTGAGATCTTCTTTTAAAGTTCAACTATGAGAAAGTCCCAGCTGTCTTAAGAATGGGGAAAAATATTTTTCGTAGTGGTGACATGTCTAATTGCTAATGCTCTTGTCACCCATGGCACAGCCTGTGTTAGAAAGAACATTAATAATTCAACAGTGCTGCTAGTTGGACAAGACACGTTTCTTCATCGCAGTCCCTCATACTCCCTTTCTCCCCCTGTCTTCTCAAATATCTCAATACAAATTTATTAGGAAGGGTGAATCTACCTTGCTGAACTCCATAAAATGGGTTCCAAGCCCGGGAGCATCTGTCCTCTGCTATCTTGGAGAGGTAGGAGCTCACGTAGGGGAGAACAAAGCCACTCTGACTGTGGCATCTGAAGTAAAGCCTGCAGACACGACTACAAGGTTGATAGCCTAAAAGACAAATGCTTTTCTATTTTCACAAGCTTATCAGGCAATTCTACCCTTTTCCATGCTGAGTCTCAGTGTAGACTAATGTGTCCATTTCCCCCAGTCTCAAAAAAAGTCACAAATCCTCTTGTTGCAGGTGGAAGCTCTGTGCTTGAATCTAGGTGAGTGTAAATAGGGAGTCAGGGATCTCAGCAAGCCAGTACAAACACACTTTTTCTTTCTCTTTGTAGTACAAAGTAGCTGGCTGAGTTTAAGTGTTAGCAGTTTAAGCCCCCAAATTGTGACACATTCTGGACTGAAACAAGAAATATTGTGTTTCTTATGGTACTCTGCATGTTGAGACCACTGCATCAAGCAAGAACATACCTGCAAGTCTACGTTAAAATCACATTAACAATGCACTGAACAAGAAAACTGGGGAATTCGGAGACAAGGCAGTCCCTAATCCCCTCTCCATGTGTAAGATTCTCAGCTGTCACAAAACAGGAATCCAGGCACAGCAGCGCTGCTTAAACGCCGCTGTTAGAGGCTGACAGCAGAGTATCTGTAAGCACAGGCAGTGTGGAGCAATTTTCTTGCTTTTTAAAAAAGCATTTGAACATTTTGCACTCACTCAGATAGTGCTGAACTTCAGTTCATCTACGAAAATAAAAATTCTGAACTATTTTAAATGAGCAACTGATATTTTTATACTGATAAATGCTGCAGTCCTTTAACTTAGTGCAGATAACCTGCACCCTAAAAGAGCTTGCAGTCTAAACAGACAAAATGAATAAAAGGCAAGAAATGCATTGTTATTTTTCCCATTTTAGAGCAGGAGAAACCAAAGCACTGAAAGGTTAAGTGGCTTGTCTCTGGTCACACAGGGAGCCTGTGGCAGGGCTGTGAATTAAATGCCTCCTCTTGTAAGAACGGCGCTGTCTCCTTAGGAAATATGAATAGCAGAAAGGAGAGAAGCTGCCTAGCACAAATTTACTGTATGGTACTTGAATAACGTGGCAGGTAGGACTGGAGCTGAAATAATGAACTGGTAGCTGCGAGTGGACAAAAATCTACTACAACAGTGAAGAATGTAAGAAACTTGGTAATTTCTTCTCCCTCTCTAAACCCTTTTCCTTATGGCAACAAAATGCTTGTATTTGCTCTGTCAGTCCCTCCACCCTTCCTCTTGTGATGGATTTTCACACAAAGGGCAGCATTTCTGAAGATTCCTATGCCATTACCAAAACTTGCCTCCTCAGCAGGGGCAAGAGCCTGTGATTTAGGTCCAGAAATGGTGCACTGATGGCTCTGTGGCACCTGCTCTGCTCAAGTGGGACACCTGCACACATGACTGAGGACACCAAGGTCTGCCCCTTGCCCTGCTGCTGGGTGCAATAAGCAGGGTGGATCCACATCCTGGGCTGGGTGGAAGAGGGATGCCCACAGGCATGGGGGAACTTGGCAGAATTGCAGGAATTCCCTGCAGCAGGGCAGAGGGCACCACGAGTTGTCTGGCACAGAAAGCCACTTCATGGTGATGGGCTGTGGTCCCCTGGTGAAGAACAATCCAAGATAATTTTCGTCTGTTGCTTATGGGGTTCATTATGAATTTTTTCTTATTTGTTCTAGTCTTTTGTTTTCCCTTCCCCTTTTGTCACAGGCAGTTCAAGTTGTGCTCCTGATTGTCTTCACTTTACACAAGTATAAATTCACAGCTTGACATTGAGGCTCATACTTGGGAGGCTTTGGTTTTCTTATTTCAGAGTTTTTAAGCAAGGGAAGAAGGCCTAATTTCAACAATTGTCAAAGCTACTTGAGCTGTACAAAGCAAGTCTCTGACTAGTAATTAGCTAAACCTTGATAACAGGTAGTCTGATTAGTTAGTGTAAAACAACCATAACAAGCCAAGATTATTCCAAAGCATCTAATTGAGCTTAAGGCCATTTAAGCTTAGGCAGCTCTTCTAACTTCCTGTAAAAATCTTCACCTACAGAATTTAATTTTAATAATGAATAATATAAGAAGAAATTATATAAGAGAAAATGCTTTTGAAGTTTGTAGACTAGCCTGATTCTTATGCAAACAAAGTGTTTTCCAATGAATGTTTCAAAGATGCAGCCTTGAACTTTTTGATTATTTATAAGGCATTTTTTTCCTTTCCCTTTTATTTCCGTAGGTTGTGCATTTTACAATGTGTACGGACTTCTTACATAATGTTCTTTCAAGTAATTTTCACAAAATACATTATATATAATGCAGACAGGTGTATGTCTCCCCTAAATAAAATACCTAGCAGGATATCAACTTTTCAACAAACATTTCATTGTCAAAATCCTTTTTTTTCAGATTGAGGTTCTTCCCTAGAAATGACAAAGGGCAGGTATTTTAACTCCTGATAGTGATTTGTGGACATATTTTAAAGTTATAACTTTGAGGAGTCCTATGTTTGTGTGGAAAAAAAAAAGAGAGCACACACCCTTATTAGTAAAGAAATTTAAAAATTAAGTATGTGGTCTTTAATTAATCATATCTTCTGGATACATATAAACAGCAGTTCTTAGTATCTTCTTACAGAGAAATGTGCTATTTCCTTATAGTTGTGAAAATGTTTGTTCGCCTGCACATTTTTTCAGGTTGTTGTTCATGCTAAGAGAAAGAAACAGGAGGAAGAAAAGAGCCAAGAGAAGCTGGTATTTATTCAGAAAAGTGGCTGGACTGGGATAACTTGAAAAACAAGCTTTTCCTTATGAATAAAATGCTAAGAAGTGAGAAGCTGGATAATACAGTGCTTTATCTTTTTGCCTGCTCTAACTAAACTAAGAAAATAATTCAATAGAAAATCAGATATGAAATTGCTCTCCCACTTCTAGTGGTGTGAAAAGAAGGAAAAAAATGGATATAGCAGGTCTCTTTCAAGAAGCAATCTACATGTCAAAAGCAGCATTATTCAAATTGTTTGATGAACAAACATCAACTTAAAATCCTGGATCTAGTGCAGATGACCCAAGCTTTTGCTCGTCTCCTGAGTGGGAGCATGAACTCAGGATGCATTTCTCGGCTCTGACACGTGCTGGCTGCCTGTTCTTTATTGTACCACTTGTTATTCAGAGCAACACGATCACTCAGAGATGGGGAAATGTTATCCTGCTTCCTAGTAAAAGATCAACTCAAACATTCCTCTAGCTTCTCTGGAAGCTACTCTTTGCTTCTTAAACGTCCTGAATTTCATTGCTTGTTTTCAGCTCCCTGCAGGAAAGTTTTTTTCAAGACAGTGAGTGAAGGACAGTGGGATTGCACTGGTGCTGCAACTGGAAATATCTGCTTCTCACTGTACTTCACCTACCACTTCTTTCACTGAAACAAAAATCCTTCTAACACTTAATTATTGGGATCTTCCACTTTTTAAATTGTGTGAGAATCACACAAAACCTCCCTTTCTGTTCAAACAACTTCCTAGTAGCATTTCTCCATGCTTTTTCGAGTGCTCGCTGTGGCTTGTTTTGTTTATTCCTGGGCCACAAGGGATGTTTTGAAAACTGGTTTGTGAGAAATGCTTCCTGTGTTTCATATAATTAACTCTGGGTGGCATAGTCTGCATCTTTAAGTTGGATGACCTCTTCAAGTCCATGTCTGAGCAAAAGAATGAGCCCTGTTTTTATGTTCTGTTAGGCACCTAACAAGGGGCAGCTGGATGTTCCTGGTAAAAAGAGCACACTGCTCTTTCATCTAGTTTTGTTTCTGTCTGTCCACTCCTGAAAAACCTTTGAAAAGTTTAAAGAAAGCCATATTATTGCACACTGCAGATGAAGTTTGTTGGCATGTACTTTGTGATGATGTGTGACCAAGAGGCTGAACTCACTGTTGTTTAATGTGCTTATGAGCTTCCTGAGTGAGGAAGGTTGGCTTTTATGAGGTGCTGGCATGATATGCTGAGTAGAGAGGGACTGCAAGAGATTTTTTTTTCCCCCTTCCTCTTCTGTTTTCCCCCTACTCTGTACAGATTTCCTGCTGGTCAGAATTTGCATCTGAAACGTTCATGTTCAGATTTTTGTTCTGAACTGGTTGGGGAAAAAAAGGTTTAGATCCTGGATCTAAACTCTGCAGTGAGCTCTGGTCCCAGATCATCTTGGACATGACACTTTTCTCTACAAAATTCTTGTTCAATGTTTTCCATTAGAAACTATTCTGTTAGAAACCAACAACTCAAAGCAAAGGTAAGAAACTCTTCCTCCACATCCCAGGCAGCTCTGCTCTGAACAGTGCTTGGAAATAGTAATGAAAAGGATGACCTGACAGCTTGTGATGGACAAGGCAAGAAACAAAACAGTGCAAGGGCTCTAAGATGAATGTCCCATTTAAATTCTGTGTGTTTTGTTTTTCAATAATCGTTCCTGACACTGAAACACTCCTAACATTTCTGCTAAAATTCAAGAAAATGCTTTTCCTGGCTTAATTAATCTTATACTTTTAACTATCTCCATCAGATAGGTAGTTTATCCAAATGAAACTAAATTAAATAGAGAGAGCGTTTGTGGTTTTTTTCCTTGGTTTTGCTGCTTGAAATCCAGACTAAAGAGGAAGGAATTAATTTAACCTTCCTCCATTAATGTACAGGGCCTTATGTAAAATAATGCAAGTAACTTTATTTTAGCTGCAGCTACTTTCTACTTCTTGCTTTTGATGGCTGATGGAATGAATCTCAGCCTCCATCTACAGAAGCAGTTCTAGTTGGCTCTGATAATGCAAGCAGATCTACTCAGAATGCTCTTTCCAGTTGTGGGGGACTTCGCTGGCTTTCTGGGCATCTTGTAAGCTTCAGCGAAGCTACAAGAGGGGTTAAGTCTGACCTGTTCTTTTCCCATTGTCATCTTCTGTGTATAGGGTTCACATGCTCACTTTGATACAACATCCAAAAAATTTACAACTCAGAACACCTAAAATCTAAATCTTCATTCTGACATATTGAAAATACGGATGTATATTTTAAATTGGGTGTTTTGTTGTTTCTTTTTATCAATTAGGAATGTTTTTCCAGTCAAATGGGTAAATTTAATGTAACTTTGCTATAATTAAGCCTCACCCAAAAAGTTTTGTTTTATTCACTAGAGTAATGCTACTGAGATCCTGTGCAGTACTCAGTTTTTCTGTCTTTGAGACTGATCAGAAAACACAGGACACTTACAATCTAGGCCTCTAGAAAATGGATTTTTGCAGCAATGGGGAACTTTATGCACATCAGTCTTACCTGTTTGGATAACCCTTTTTTCATTCAACTGTGATTGTGCTATGTGCAACTTAATTTCTGATGTAATGGTTATCAGCACATTGACTCACGTATTTGTCTCACCTCAGGACACTCTCATCATTATTTGAAGGGATAATATGTAGGGTTCTCCCAGTTACGTAATTTTTCTATTAGATTTAGACTTGCCTTTTTAATCTCTTTTCCTCAGCAACCTCATCTTTTTTATGAACAAACAATATTGTCAGAGACTCAGGAAATAATACCTTAAAGCCTTTGTGAAATGCTTTTGGATGATGACAGAAATGATATAAGAAAGACATCAAATTGGCAGAATTTGATAAGAAAGAACTAAATATATGAAAATAAGTCCTAGTCCTACATCCTTGTTATCCCACAGGACCTGGCACTCAGCCTGCTTCCTGAGGGACAGAAGAGGCAGCAACAGCTAAAGTAGATAGATCAGGGTTTGGGGATATCCTTCTTAACAATATTGTATAAATTCTAGATGAAAGATAAATGCAGTGCTTCTACCTTCAAGCTGACTTTAACTGTGATTTTAATGCAGGTAAAAATGGATAGAAATTATGAAATCAAGCAGCACCTGGATTTGGGAAATTGTAGATATGTCGTATCTCTGTGCAGGAGAATGGAAGGTCATTTTCAATTCAAATTCCCTTCTACAACTTGCCATCTTTTTCTGTAAGTATTTGGTAATTTCTCTGTAAGTATTGGTTAAATTCTCTGTTTTCAGAGAAATTGTCACTTAAATATTCAAATAATAAAGTGCTGTATGGTTCTATGCAAGGTAACACTCCTCTTCCACTGTCAAATTGCTTACTCACATTTTTATTTATTTGTAGCAACATTTCTAATTTGATGGTCAGATGATGATCCAAAGATAAGATCTCAAAACTTTCCTCCTACCCTCTCATTTCACCTATCTAGGCAAAGTTTCCTGCAAATTTATTCCATGCAAAGAGTGACAAAAATAACTTTCCCAATTTATTTTTCCTTCCCTTGCAGGATTTGTCCCTGCCTGGGTCCTCTCAAATGTGTTTCCATTCCAGAATTTTTAAAATTTAGCTTCAATACCTGGTAATCTACTTTTCCAAATGATTTCCAAGCCTTTTAGTCTTGTTTCCAGCCAAAGCTCTGTTCCCTGAGCTGTTTCCTCTGATGCTGTTGTCCATATTTGTCCTTAGATTTGTACTTTCCCTGGATTTCTTGCCTCTGTTTTCAATAGATTGTCCTTTGACTCTTTTGATGTATAAACAGAGTTATTCTCTGCGTCTTTCCTCTTGACACTATAATATTTTGCAAAAATTATAAGCAAGAACCAGACCCAAAAACTTATGCAAGAATAAACTTAATATATTCACAGGATGTAGCGATGTAAGTGGATTTGTTTTCTGTAAGAATCAGAAGTGTTTGCAATACATTATTTAAAAATAGTAATGTGTGGAAAACTGAAGAACTACAGTAAAAGACTGATTGTAATAAAGGGTACAACTGCCTAGGGAATGTTAGAGGCATATACATGGTAAATTACATCCACATTGATTTAAATCGGTTTTAGAATTAGTCTGTAACCACGGAGTACTCCCACTGTGCCATGTGTTGTATAGCTAATAGGAAGAGGAATATTTTAGAATGACTAAGCAGAACATTGGAAAAAAATTAAATAGTTCATTTAAAAGAAAAAAAGGCAATAGTTTGCTTTTCAGACAAGATTCCCAGATCAGCAACAACCTGCAGAGAGTTTTGCTGAGCTACAGTGATCGCTTGTGCCAAATGAGGATGGGTGACTGGCTGCTGTCTGGCAGTGTTCTGTGTCTCTCCTGCTCTCTCAGCCTCACCTGAGGCTGGCATGAGCTGGCCTTGGTGCTCCCCACCTCGAGATCACTATTCCATTGCAGTCCTTTGTAGCAGGTGAGGGATGAGGCACAGGAACGAAGTAATTGAAGTAATGGGGCTTTGAGCAGTCAGGGATAAACTAACAAGGGGTCTAATCCTGCTAGCCCCTTCCTGCTTTCCTCGGCTGCTTCTCAAAGCTTATTTTTCTTGTCTCTCTCCCTGCTGTTTGATCCCAGGTAATATTTTTTCCAACATTCAGTTCCCTCTTTCTCTCATCCAATTAGCTACACGTTTTGCTCAAGCTCACCTCTGTCCCCACCTCTGGCACCTGTATTCAGGGAGCCATCAGGGAAGCTCAGTTGGAATAGAAGAGCCCCTTCCTGCTGTCCTCACCCTTACCTGGCAGTCAGGCCCACAGTCTGCTCACTTTGGCTAGAGAGATCTCTGGACAATATCTCAGTCTCAGAAATTCTCCTCCTTTATCACTTCTGAAAAAGATTTCCATACAAGATTTTATATACAGCTCATTCAGCCTCTCATCTCTCTCAGCTACAGCAACATCCCTTACTCTGGCCTTGACAAATAGTGTTCTGTTCCACTTGTAGCTGTGGTGGATAGTACTGAAAAGATCAGTTTCTTTCATTATCCTTTTCTAGCATCTTTCCTTTTCCTGTGCTGCATCAGAAATAACTGCTTTTGCCTTCCAGGTCCTTTAGAGTCCAACCCCATCGTAGCTGTTACCACTCATTCACTGTCAGGATGCTGCCTCTTGCCTTTGATCAACCTATTACAGCAGCCTCCACTGCCTGCTTGTTAAATTTTTAAACAGCCACTTGTGTATGTACTCCTGAGCTGCCTGTCATGCTTGGAGGAGCTTCTCCATCCAGAAACTTAAACTAAACAGACACTTTCCCTCCTACAGTTTCTAAACTGTGAGTTCAAAGCCCTAAATGTTGTTGTCCCTTGCCTACTATCCACAGCAGAAGTAGCTAGATCCCTGAAGTGCCTGAGCTCCCCGTGGTGGGCATTTAACACACAGACCCTGGAGGGATGGCACAGTGCCCCCAGGGCACCTGGCATTGGGGCCATCCCCTTTGGCATTCCCTGATGCAGCAAGTAGAACAATTAACAGACCACAGGAAGAAGTTAATTGTCTTCTGATGCAACCACCAGTTAAAAGCAGTAGTTCTGGCTCAATGAGTAAAGGAGTCTCTTCAACAGACCTTTGTGGAGTAATGCAAGCCATGCTTTTCTGTCTTTCACTGAAATAACCCAGATGTGTTTCCTCTTTTACCTTCTACCCTACCACTACTAAATGACTTTTGCATCAGAGGTGCTGAAAAGAAAACCTGAACATGGCCTAATGTTGTAACATCTGATAGACAGGGCAGAGGCAGATCCTCACTACTTTTAAAACAAATAAAACTGAAAAAGGAGAGAGCTGCTTGCCAAAGGCACTTTTTCCTTAAAAATTTTCTATTTACCATTTAAAAATTTCCGTAGATAAACACTTCTGGCAGAAAAAGTGTTCACACCAGCACTGTCTTTGTTTTCAGTATTTATCCATTATGAATTAAAATAAAACGTGAAATGCTTAATGAAGTAAATACCAAATTTTGAATGAAAATGTATGTACGGTTCTGCTTGTTAAGTACAAAGAGGCATTGTCTTCAGCCAGTAATAAACTTGCTTCAGGAGTGCACTGTGAAAAACTGTAGTTAAGGTTGAACCTTTTCCTTTGGCAGAGTTGCAAAGGAAAATTACATTTTCAAAATGGTGTAAGAAAGCTTAATCAGTTGAAAGGGAATAATGTTCTTCATTAAACCCACCATAAAATATTTTGAGAGCTGAGAAGCTGTTGGAGGAATATTTTTTTACTAATTAGGAGTTGTAGGTAAGTGTGGAAAAGTTAGAGAAAATAACAGTGTGAGGTGAAGAACAGGAAATCCTTTCAGTGCAGCAGAAACATGGAAAAGTGAGAGTGGTACACAGCTGATGCTGGAGAAGAAGGTAAATCTGTCAACCATGGTGCAGGAAAGGTAAATAAATATTTCCTAATAAATATTTCTGTTCTGGTTTGGAAAGAACCAGCGTGGTATAGTCACATCTGACAGTGCTAAGGACTACTTTCTTCTCAATTAATAAACTGGGAGATCATTAAATGACAACTGTCAGAGTTAAAGTGTTTTTTCGAATTTACAGGGCCGGATAACGTGCACCTGAGTATTTAAAGAACTTGTTGGGAAACTCTCCAAACCATGATGCTGATTTTAAAGAAACCAGAGAACAATGAAGAAGTTCCAGAGCACTAAAGCAAATTCAACGCACATGTAATTTATGTGAGTAAATGCATTGCCATAAATCGAGTTGGTAACTTGCTATTAATCTCAGACCAAACCTTGGACTTAGAACTCAACCAGTAAAGATAAGTGTGATAAATATATGTATATATATACGCTGTTGTGCCATGCTACAGACTGTTCAACTGCAGGAGAATGTAAATATGAAGGAGAAATCATCATCATTTGCCTGTTTGTTCTGTCTGAGCTTTCCCTCTGCCAGGGCTATTCATTATTTCTGGTAACAGAGCAACAAGCATCCCATGGCAATTCTTTCTGTGTCCCAGTGATGGGATGTCAGGTCAGTGTTCCCAGGAGTGTGCTCAGAGAGCAGCCAGAGCTGAGCAGCGCCCTGTTGCATGGAGTTCAGTGGGATGTGCAAGGCTTGAGGAATCACTGAAAACTCACAGTTTACTAAGTTTAGTAAACTCAGTCAGAGAATAAAAATAATTGCAAGTGCAGCCGTTTCACATGATCAGAAAAGAAATCTTGCTCTCATCCATGCTTCCCACAAATGTGCTCCTCTGGGCTAAACCTGCCTTCAAAACTATCACTGACTTCAGCCTGAAGGGGTGACATGAAGCTTAGGTCACTTGGATGCAGATCCTGGGTCAAGATTACACCTGCCCTCAAGAGTTACAGTCCTAATATGCTTCAGGGCTGCTTGTGCTTCACCTCGAGGCACTCAAATAATGTGTGGGCTCCTGTAATAAGACGTGTGTTTTCAAACTGGTAAACAACAGGCTGAGTGTGTGCAGGAAAGACACAGGCGTACCCATTGCTGACAAAATGCCTTGTCCCAGCCCAGAGTTGGGACACTGGAACACCTGAGTCTCTTCAGTAATTCCCTGGAGTGTTTTCTGGCTCTGCATCAGTTTTCTTGAGCAGAGCACCCAATTAGGCCATAGGGATAATTGGGTGCTAATGTTTTGTAAAATGCCTTTACTACAAATTAGATTTTTATGATATGCCTGCTCGGTACTCTGCATTTGATTCATGATATGTTACTAATAGCAAGAGGAATTTCTACTTTTATTCTCAGAGCTGAGGCCTGGACAGCGCAGCCTAAGCAGATGAGCTGATGCTTAAATCAGAAAAAAAAAGACAGAGAAAAGCAAGTCTTGCAATCTATATATAAAACCAATAAAGAGGCTTTTTTTTTTTTTTTTTTTTTTACTTTTTCAGTGCAT
>VWZT01009439.1:41799-79395 GCA_013397055.1 Pachycephala philippinensis | reverse complement strand
TTTTAATAAGTGTGAATCAAAGAGGGATTAGAAAAGCTCAGGGGATTTGGAGATGAGACTTGAGTTCAGGGAATTCCACAGCTCAGGGGCATAACAGGTGAATGCTCTGCTACTCATGGATGAGAGACCTGGCAAGGGGGCTGATGAATTTGAGATTTATTATTAGAAAGTAAGGACTGAGGGTATGTATCAATGGAGACCAATTTCGATAGGTATGAAAGGGATGATTCAGACGGGTAATGAAAAACTCTGAAGAAAATTTTAAAGTCAATTCATTGACTGATAGGAAGCAGGTATAAATCTGCCACAGCTGAAGTAATGCAATTGGATTTATTGCCATAAGCAAACATATGGGATGCAGCATGCTGAACAACGGGGTCGTTTGTGAATATTGTTCTGTATAGTGTGCGCCTATTACTGTAATCTAAAAGCCATAAAAATGGGGTTTGGAGCGGGGCAAGCAGCACAGAGAGCAGCAGTAATGCCTTCCTTCCACCTGCAGAGAGGAAACGTGTCACCTCAGTGACTGCTCCTGAGAAAAGCTTTTAAGAAGCTAACAGCAAATGAACTGAGGAACCAAAGAAGGATACAAAGTCAGAAGTTTTGGAGGATTCATTAGGTGTACACAATTGCCACCAGATGGGAAACCAGAATATGACAAACAGTGCATAATGAAAGACAGACGGGAAGGGGGAGGGTGAATTTGGGGGTTTGATTTCAGAAAGCAGTGTCTTATGTACCCATCACAGGGAATACCTTCTACCTCCTTTGTGTGTGGAAATGTGCACGCCTTTTTCCCCCTTCCCTCCATCTCCCTCCCTCCCTTGTTTTTTCTTTCAGTGATTGACAGCCCACAGTTTGAAGAGAAGCTTAGAGAGAAATCCATACCTTTTTTTTTTTTTTTTGTCATAAATTTTAAGCTGAATAGTCTTGAGAAAGAGAATTTCCTCAGAGTAGGGGCCTATGAAGAATTTGGATAAGGATCCTCCACAAAAGATTTGTGTACACTGTAGTAGGTAAGAACCAGATCACGGGTCAATACTGAAACTGTGCAATGTTTAGAAATAATGTTGAGAGCTACAGCTCTTTGAGCAATCACTCAGATAACATTTACCTAAAGCTCTAATTTACAATGTAAGTTCTTGTGCTTTTTTTTTACCATTATTGTTGGCTTCATTTTTATGTTTTCCAGGACTTAGAGAAATAGGTATTGAACGATGATTTTTCTGTCTCTGGAGGGAGTTCAACACCAGAGAGTTACGGCTGCCTGCTATTATTGCTGCCTCCTTTTTGAAACCCTTTCTATGACAGATTTGTGATCAAGGTATTCAGCATTTCAAAGTAATACAATATTTATTTCTGTGACTAACTCATCTGTGTTGTATAGAGAATCTAATATTCTTTATCCGTGAAGCCTCACGCATCAGAATATTCCAATATTTTATTATCAACTCTTCAAGGATTTTTTGTATTACAGTTTGGTGAACCTGGTATTTCATGAAATCATAATCTAGTATTGCAATGCAGTCTGTGCTTGTTCTGGAGCAGCTTGTAAGTGGAGTTGGACTGGTACATCCCTACCCTACTGAGTTGTGTGTGGCTGCAATTCTACTGCCTTGGCATCCTAGAGATATGGTTTGGAAGCTCTTGATATCCATAAACCAGAGCTAGCAAGGAAGGAAGGTCCTGAACAGATGATTTATTTGGTCACAGAAAGGGTAATTCTTAGGATGAGTTCCTTAGTTTGTGTACATTGGCATGCTCTGGTTAATAAGTTAACCAAAGGCAGCATGTTCTTTTTTAACTCCTACTCAGGGTAAGTAATAATGTCCCCTGTAAATATTCTGCCTGACATTTAATTTCCATTACCATGCCATTTTGCTGCCCTGTTATGACCCACTCAAGATGGGAAAAACACTGATATCTTTGCCAGTCATTTTAGATTTCTTGATGGCTTTGTAACTCTGTTAAGTTGAAAGGTTTTTATGTCCCCAAGGTAAAATAAATTATTGCATAAGATCACTGTATCTTTCTGCTTATAGGGAAAAGAGAGAGCATTGCTAAATAGCAGGTGAGACAGCCTCTAAGCTCTCTGAATAATACTTGAGGGCTTTTCTTTTTTTTTAATATTAAAAAAGCCCACTAATAAGCAGATCTAGAAACACATTTAGATGCTTAAATCCTACCGATAACAGAAAAAGTTGCAAGTCTACACATCTTTGAGAAAATACATTTAACCACTTATTTACTGCTTCCACAACATCAGGAAAACCAAGAAGCCTCTAGCAATATTTTGATTTCTTCAGTCATTTTTGTTGAAATACACATGACTAGAATGGCCTGTTGATTCTCTATTAATATTTGCCAGGATGTTAGTTTTGATTCAATTTCCTTTTTTTTTTTTAATTAAGTTTCTAATTGTAACAAATTTACATAGTTATATGCTCTACCTCTCCAAAGGCATTATTGTGCTGCTCAACCACTGTTCAATAGAGGGTTTTTTCCCTGAAAATTGGGCAACTTGCATTTGGTGTAGTTGTTGTCACTGTATGTGTGTGACTTATGTAAAACTTAGGATCCTCTCAGGAAAGCTTTGAGGAGCTTTGACCCACTTTGGGGACATATGGAGCTCATTAGGGTGTTGCTATTAAAGGTCACATTTTGACTCCTGATTATTTGTAGAACTCCAACAGATGGTGTGAATGAACAACTTTTCTTCTTTCTGGAAAACACAAAGTGGAAGAGCTGACGAATATAGAAGAAACCTGCAGAGTGGTGAATATCTGGGAGAAGATGAGCAAAAATTGATTTCCTGCCATCTTTTTTTGGTGTGATAACATGGGAACACTGAATTAAGTCAACAGATACCTGGTTCCAAACAGAAAGAGCAAGAACGTATTTATAAATATTTATAACCCAATCTGCAAACATAGAATAATAGAATGGCCTGAGTTGGAAGGGACCTTGATGATCATCTCATTCCAACCCCTCTGCCATGGGCAGGGACTACTTTCACTAGACCAGGTGCTCAGAGCTCCATTCACCCTGTCCTTGAACACTTCCAGAGATGGAGCATCCACAGCTTCTCTGGGCAACCTGTGCCAGTGCCTCACCACCCTCACAGCAAAGAATTGTTTTCTAATATCTAATTTAAGCCTATTCTCTTTTAGTTCAAATCCCTTCCCCCTTGCCCTGTCACTACAGGCCCTTGTGAAAAGCCCCTCTCTATCTTTCTTGTGTGCTCCTTTCAGGCACCGTAAGGGCCCTGATTAGCTCATCCCTAAGCCCCCTCTTTTCCTGGCTGAACAATCCCTATTCCATGCCCACATTTTGGGTAGGCATTACTGTGCGATTGCTTTGGTTTTGTATCCTTTGGATACCTTCCTTTGGCCTAAGCACGACAGAACGTTCAAGGGTAAGGGCTTAGATTAGGTTTGAGTGAGTATGAACTTATTATGATGCTTTACTTGTAATTTGTGGAGTTTAAATTGCAATTAAATAACTCTCCCCATGTCCCCCAATATGTTACACCTGTAACCTGTGCTAACATTTCTGCTCCTCAGTCACAGGGCAGTGCACACCTCACCTGATGGTCACTGCACTTCATCAGAGCAGAGCAGCATCCAAAGAGCAAACATCACTCCAGAACACCAGTGTGATGCAGAGAAAAGAATCTGACATCCCCAGCCGTGGTGGGAACACCTTGAACACACCTTGCTCTCATGCAGGTTGCATATTTTGCTAAAATACATGGCTTTTGCATACAAGGGGAGGGCTCCGACGGGCAGCCTGTTGAGGAGAGGGGATGTGCCAGTGCCTGAGGATGCCGATGGAGCATCCCCGGCTGCCCCGATTGCTGGGGCTGCAGCACACTGAGCTGGCACCGGCAGGAACTGCACATGCAGCCCCAGCCCTGGCAATGCAGCCCCTGGGTCCTGCAGCTGCAAACGCAGCGCGATCAATCATTAATTAGTTATGCTATGAATTCATAGCTCGTGTGGCTTAGCAGTGAAGGTCAAATGCAAAAATTTGTTAAAGTGCCCCCAGTGAAAGGGCGCGATCAATTGTTGTCACATTTTAATTAGCATTCTTGTAGATGATGCTTTCCTTTTTTTTTTTTCTCAGCCCCCCTCCCCAGCATTCATATTAGACTAAGACATCTGCTTAACAGTGTTGGTTGTGACCTTCAAATAGAAGTGAGAGCACATATTTATGTTTTTTTTCTTTCTTTTTAAGATATACTGTTACAGAAATTATTGTAATAAACATTTGAACCTTTTAAGAGATCCTTTCCATAGCATGAACCTTACTGCTATTAGGGTAATAACAGGCAGCAGTTTTCAGAAAAATAAAAGTCAACCAAAAGTTACTTTTCTGACAAACATTTAAAAAGACTGAGTTAAGTAAGGAATTGGTTTGGATTCTTTTAAAATCATAATTATGTCAAGAAGTAGAATTCACTGTATGCATGTGCAGAACAAGAGTTAATGGAAGTTTTCAACTACATTTCTGGGTTGGAGTTCCTAGCTTGACACAATAAGGTGTTTTACCCATGACCTTTACCAGCATTGGAGTGATGTCACCTAGATTTTTATCTGACCTCATGGCTATGTTTAAACAGCACAGTTTAAGCAGTATTGAACTGGATTCTTGCATATTATATATAAATATGTATGTAATGTTAGCTCACTGATAAAGATACCTGTCCAACCTGACTGATTCACTATTCTACCTATTATTCCAAGAGCTTTTTTTTTTTTATCTAAGGCAATCACCGTGGTTCTTTGAATGATCATTTCATCAAATAAATGAAATATCAGGGGAGCACCTGCAAGCAGAAACGTAGCTGTGCATTGCACACATTTCTTTTGTTGCCTGACTTGAAGGATGTTTAGCCTGGGCTACATCTTTCCAATTAGCATCGAGTAGGAAGGATTTTCCCAAACAAGACATTGCTTGTGTGGGGACAAAAAGCTGGCCACCTACCTAAGTAAGACACTGTTATAATTAAAGTGGAGAAGCAAATCTCTTTTATGAAACATGGAAACCTATTTCATTTTGCAATGGAAGGAATGCGAGGCTAGGTTTTCACAGAGGAAGAAAGACTTCAAACAGGCTACTACAGAGTATTTAAAGCATGGAGTAAGGATGGCTGAACTAGATTCTATGCTTTGCTTCTTTTGGAGCAGAGAGGTTTTATCAATTTTTGCCCATTCTGATTCAAGCAATTGTTATTTTGGATCTGAGAGATTCTTTCCACAATCCATCCTTTCCTAGCTCTCCATCCAAGACTTCTGTGTATCAGAATTCATCCTAAAAAATGTTTAATTGAGATTTATTCATTTTCACAAAACATTTATCTTCAGCCAAATTGCACTTTTCCTATCAGGAAAAAAAATATAAGGAAAAAAATAACGGGTTGTAATTATATTTTACACATAGTCATAGGCAAGAGAGTATTCAAGATCCCAATGGCAAATCAGAGAACCTGAGTTACAATTCTTTTTACTTTCTTGCATAGAATTATGGTAAACCTCATCTGTTTAAGAAAGACATGGCACATGTCCAGACACCAGAAGTGGACTATGTCTCTGTATATAGCAGTCACAAAAAGAAAAGATCAATATGGACATTTCAAGGGAAGCAAATTGCATGCATAGCATAATTAGGTTGCTTAGATGACCAGCCCTTGGAAAAACCAGTTTCCAATAAGCAGTGAATTGATTTGCTCATTCTCAGCTTCCCCACGTTATACATGCCACTTATGTACTGCAACTCACATTTTCTTGTGCCCGGGCAAGTTTTGTCCATATGAAATATCTCAAGGTGAGATTTCAGTGAGGAAAGAAGTTAGACCAGTGTAAAACCCTTTAAAAAGTATCTGACATTGGAATTTTGACATTCTAGTTGGTTGACACAGTTAAGAGTTTATTCAAGAGATTCGTGATTCCTGGTAGGTTTGGTGGTTTTAAATTTCTTTTTCCATCTCCCAATCCCTCACTATTTTCTGGGCAGAAGTCTTTTTTTTCCCCTCTCTAGATGTGGATCTTACTGTAGTTATTCCAGTTGTATATGATGTAATATTACAAGGATATCTTTTGTCAGAACTGAAAAGGGGGTCATTAATGAATGCATCAGGTTAACTAAACTGTAAGAGAGGCTCTGCAATCTGGAATTGCTCATCTGGCTCACTGGTGGAAAACAAACCTGCTAAGGCAACATGTTTTCTGCCAGATGACTGTGCTGACCTGCCTCCCTGGAGAAAAGCCTGTTTCCACACACGAGGCAAGGCACAGGAGCAGTGAGGAGCAGCAGGAGGAGGGAGGCAGCGTGGGACTGCCTGACCTTCAATGGATGCTGCTGGGCACACAGGAGACGTGTCTCAAGGCAGCAAGCAGGGGAGAAAAGTGAGCTGGGACTGCAGCTCTGAGCCTCGTGTCAAGACATCACAGGCAGCCTGTGAGCTCAGCCTGCCCTGCAGCATCCAAGGTACCTCAGGGGCTTTAGCTCTCTCCTGGTTGCTGCTTGCAGCATCTCCTCTCCTGTCTTCTCTGTGTCAGACCTTAAATCCTGAATGTTCATTTCTTTTTCCATCTTCTTTTCTGGAAGAAATGGAGAGTTGCTTCTCTTTTCTGTGCAGATGTCAGGAGCAAAGTGAAAAGACTTACTCTTTCCTGCCATTTCAGCTTTGCCTGTTCTGAGTAGCACATGCATACTTCGCTTGTGTCTGCAAAAATTACGTCAGGTGTAGCAGCCATCAATAATCCTTTCTCAGGGACAAATGGTGTCCCTCAGGGCTCCACACTGGGGCCAGGGTTATTTAAAATCTTCATCAATGACATAGGTGGAGAGCACCCTCAGCAAATTAGCTGTTGACACACCTGAAAGACAGGATGCCATCCAGAGGAACCTGGACAAGCTCAGCAACTGGATCACAGGAATCTCATGAGGTTTAACAAGACGCAAGTCCAAGGTGTTGCACCTGGGTCAGGGCAACCCCCAGTACCAATCCAGGCTGGGGATGAACAGATCCAGAGCAGCCCTGGGAGAAGGACTTGGGGGTGCTGGTGGCTGAGAGGCTGGACATGCCCCGGCCGTGTGCTCTGGGAGCCCAGAAACCCCCCGTGAGCTGGGCTGCATCCAAAGCCCCGTGGGCAGCAGGGCAGGGAGGGGATTCTGCCCCTCTGCCCCGCTCTGCTGAGACCCCACCTGCAGTGCTGCATCCAGCTCTGGGCTCCCAGCACAGCAAGGACAGGGACCTGCTGGAGCCAGGCCAGAGGAGGCCACCAGGGTGATCAGAGGGATGAAAAACTTCTGTTAGGAAAGGCTGAGAGAATTGAGTTTGTTCAGTCTGGAACAGAAAAGGCTTCATGGTGACCTAATTGTGGCCTTTCAATGCCTGAGCCCACAAGAAAGATGGAGAGTGATAATTTACAGGAGCATTTAGCAACAGGACAAGCTTCAAATGGCTTCAAACTGAGAGAGAATAGGTTTAGATTAGATATTAGGAAAAAATTCGTTACTGTGAGGGTGGTGAGGCACTGGCACAGGTTGCCCAGAGAAGCTGTGGATGTCCTATCCCTAGAAGTATTCAAGGCCAGGTTGGATGGGGCTCTGAGAAACCTGGTCCAGAGGAAGGTGTCTCTTCTCATAGCAGAACCTAGATGATCTTTAAGGTCCCTTCTAATCCAAACCATTCTATGGTTCTGTGATTCTCCCTACATTAGTCTTTACAGGCTTATAAAATGCATGTACTTAATCTTGAGTTTTAAGATACACTTAAAATTGCATGAATTAACACAAGTTTTACATCCATAATTAAGTTGTAGTCCACGGTCTGTTCTCACCTCACCAAGGTGTCACCTCTAACATCCATGGGTGTTATGCATGATCTTGTTTTCTATCAAAACAATTAATTTAAGGAATTGCAGTTATCATATTAACTTATGTTATCAGTGTAAATTGTAACTCATAAAGGTTTTTCATATTTAAGAATATAAGCATAACCTGTGAATGTGGATTTCTCTTGAGCAGTTCCCATAAAGGAATTTTGAGTTTTGTTCACTGTGCACATGATTCATATTTTGTTTCTCTTTAAGTAGTTTCAGTTCTTTGACTGCAGACTTCTGCAAAATGTTTCCATTTCAAGTATAATGACTCCATCCAAGCACAGAGTACTGCTCCAAGTTTATTTCCTTTCAAGTCAAGATTTTCCTTTCCTTCCTAAGTCAAGATTTCGAGTAACCTTTCGTGCTATCTTACATCAACTCATTCCAGTAGCATTTTGAGAATATCTCTCTTTAGAGTTTGTCTGTGTTTTCCTTTTCCTGTTCCAAAAGCCCTGATGTTTAATAGCCAGGGCCATCATTTTATGTCCTTTCTCATTCTATTCTTTATGATGCTGCTTTCTTTTATTAATTAATTAATTCCCTGATAATTTTATTAATATTAGTTAAGATATCAAAGCACCCTCTTTCTCAGATCTTGATTTCTTATACCATTACTGTTTGACCTCAGTTTATGTTTTCACAAACTCCCTAATTCAACAGGACTTTGACTGGATTTCAGATTTGTTGAAAAATTTTCACAAGTTTCCTGCGCAAGTTTCTTCCTCTCCTAGAGTTTTCAGATTAAATTCTTCACTTTCTAAAACGATTCTTTTAGAGAGCGATGTTTTCAAATTTTTATAGGCTAAACTGGTAATTGGTTTTCACTTCTTTGCTCCATCTATGGACTGCTAAGCAACTTTTGATTATCTGAAAGGTTATGTTAGGAGAAAAGAGTTTCCTTTAGTGTGTCTCTACCTGATTTCATAAGTAGACAAAGCTCCTACATTAATTTCATCCTGTTGTCTGCTGCACTTCCTAGATTGCACAGCTCCACATTCCCTTCACTCCTCATCTTTCTCTTTTGTTCTGTTTTTAGGTTTGTTCTTCTGCTCCTCTCCTGTACCAGCTGCACCCTGGCAGGGCCTGTAGGGACAGAGGGTCACCGCTGACAGCTGCTCTGTGCCTGGTAATACAGGAAGATAGATAACTGTGATGAGGCCCCAAACAAGCAGGCAGACCTGTCTAGACCTCTTCTTTCTTCTTTTTTTTTTTTCTTAGAACGAGCTTCCCAACGAAGATCAAAAGATTTTAATGTTGAAGAAAATTCATGGGCTTTTTTAGACTATAAACTAGTTGGTTTAACTTTTTTAAAGAGAGAAAGCCAGACAAGCCAGGTTAAGCAGAAAAGGAGAGTAAAAGTTTTATATCCAAATTTTCCCCCAACCTCAGTGTCCTTGCAGAAAGGTCTGTGTTTCCAGGCTGGATTTTAGCCAAGTTTTAATTGTAGCAAACGCTACACAGCTCCCTCTGGGAGATCAAGTAACAGTAGGTTTTTTGCATCGTGTTCTCCCAATATTTTCTAATTTTCAACCTCATTCTTGTCCCTGCATTTGCTCCCTTCTTTCAGCCCTTGCAGGAGGCTCAGTGGTTTCTTTCCACCAGGAAGGCCATAAGAATCTGTTCTTTTTGCCTCAAAATAACAATACATACAAATTTAGAACGGACAAAACAAAGAAACAATGATTGCAATACGTAGCACACAGATGACAGAAAAGTTTTGAAAGATGCAGAAGCTTGTCTCTGTCATGGTGCTAAAATCCATCAGTGAGAGCAGCAGCCTTCTCAAAACAGCCTTCCCAGTCTCCTAAGGCCAATTATCTGTACAGTCGAGTTAACCATGATATACTGGCAGTTTTCATAGGAGTTGAAAATAAGGATTTGTTCGGCAACTGTGTAGTTTGATTGCCGAGGTAAAGAAAAACCTTTCTTGTCTATTTCCTTTCTCATTTTCTGGCATTGGAAAAGTAGAAGATGTGTTCTGCAAAAAGAAAAAACCAAATCTGAAATCCAAAAAATAATCTAAACTTATTCTCTTTCAGTTTGAATCCCTTGTTCTATCACTACATGCCCTTGTAAAAAGTATGCTTCCTTAAATTCACTGAGTCCTTACTGCTTCTCCTTCGTGTCTTTTGAAAATGGGATAAGACTTCTATGACCCTTTGTTATTTTAGGAATCTTTACTCAGGTGTGTTTGTTTGTTTGTTGTTTATATTACAGCAATTCTTTTTCCCCCATTCTTTCCCATTTTGGATTTGTTTCAGTTGGTTTCACTGTTGATTTTGGGAGTGGTTTTTGCTTGTTTTTGTTTTGTTTTAACTAACATTTTACTGATTGTTGAAACAAAGAACACAAGAAGAAAACTCCACAACCAGGAATTTGTGACTATTGTTAAATATTAACATTGATGCTAATTCTCAGGGGTTTCTTTTTATGGGCCTTGTGTTTTTCTTCAGTGATAAAGAGCATAGAAGTTCTTAAAAGGTGAAAAAAAAGCAAGTAGTATAAAATGAAGTTAGCAATGGGAGAAAATTTCTCTTGTGCTCTGTGGGTAACAGCTGCATTTTGTGGTGCAGCATGTGCTCCAGAAATATTTTGTTTTCTCAGGTACAGGTGCTTTTTAACAGCTCTATTCTGACGATGGTTTGATAAATACTTTAATTACATAAATTCAAGGAAGACTTCTCAAAAAAAAATCCAAACCAATAACAGAAATTCTTTGGATTTGTTGTGCATAGGCTGGATTTTGCCCTTAAATGTGGTGATCAACATCTGTGGTGGAGAACCTGAACCTTTCTTCTGACACTGCCCCAGGGGGTTTCTGCTGCAAAACTGATTAAATTGTACAGAGATAAGACACTTGTAAACAGTCAATAGAAACTGTTCCTGCAGAGGCAGGAAAGGTCATGGAGAACAGTCTTTTGTATGTAAGACACTTAGGAGGTGTTTTTAATGGAGTTTAAATTAGCCAGTTGCAGTGAATCCTGCACGTGCCAGAGAGGTCATGCTAAAACCAGGTGCCAGCTGGATTATTGGAGCCAAGCACAGCAGCAGTTCAGGGGGTCTTGCCTGACCTTACTGAAGGTGCCATTGCAAGGATCTTTGATCCTCTCTTCCCTGCAAGCATTAATGTGTGCCAAGAGCTCAAAAATAAATTAGCTTTTTTAATCGAGGCTCTGCCTTTTCATGTCTGTATCACAGGTTTTGGGTATACTGCCATAATCGGAGCAATATTCTGGGCAAATTCTCAAAAGAATTTGGGGGCAGGTTAGGCACTTAACAATGGATTTTTAAATTTCAAGAGGATATGGAATTGGAAACAGAGATGTCTGGATTTTCCAAAATGAGAGCTGTGAATAATTTTGCATTTGTCAGAATTCATGCAACCAGGTGAGAGCTGATCAATCTGTGAAAACCTGGTTCTGATTGCTGCTCCTCATCACTGCCTCCAGGCTGAATAGCTGGTTATAGTGGGATTCTACAAACCAGCTCAGGTAAACACAGACCATTTAATGTAAACTTGTGGGACTGTCCTCTGCTCAATGAAAAACAAAATCAAAATAAGAACACTCACTCAACGGGGTAAAGTTTGAAACTGGAGCTGATAATTTGCATGGGTTTTATAATTTATTTCTAATTTTTCTCACATATTTTTTAATTTCTTTAAAATTGTTGCTCTTTCTGAAGCATGCTAAAATTTATTACGTCATTTATTGGTGTTGTTTTCCATCGGGAAAACTGCCTTCTGCTTCATGTGTGGCATGGAAAATGCTGTACTTGCTGCCTGATATTGTAAAACACACAGAGTAAACAATTAAAAATTGTCCCATTGTACGATTCTTTCCTCTCCTCTCCTCTCTGAGCAGAGTTATTTTTAAAACTACATATTGATTTCCTTCTTTTCACTTTAAACCTCCCTGGAAACGACCTCTCCTGTCCTGCAAGGGCCCCTGTTTGTAAATGGTGGCTCAGTTTCACGGTTAAGTAAAAGTCTTGCATTGATCCCTGAAGGACCACTGATGAGCTCCTCAGGGACCTGGGGCCAGAACAGGGAGCACGGCTCTAACAAGCACCCTTTGAGAGAAATACTGTGTGAAATAAAACAGAGAACCTGCAGAATGGCCTTAAATTTATATCTCCATCAAAATTTCTAAAAAGGCGCACAAGTCTCCCAGACTTGGCTACATTTTGGTCATTCAGTAACACAATTCTTTCCCAAATTACTTGGGATACTGTTGTAGGAAACCAAAAGAGTAGAAAGCCACAATCACCTCAGAATAAATCTTATGGAATCCTGATTTTAGTCTAAAGAAATTTGTTATGAGTTCTACATTGAAAAGATGTAATTTGGGGAAGAGGTCCAGAAGCATCTGGACTCTCGGCTTGAGTGTATTCTCATTCTAAAATAAAAATTCATCATGTGCCTCTTTCCCCTCTAGTTCCTGGTGAAGATGTTGGGATATTGTCAAAAAAAAAAAAAACAAACCAGAGATGGAACTTGTCACATTGGACTGATGCATTTTATACTTTGGCAGCTGCAGGGCCAGGATTAAAAGCCACATATATTTGTTTGAATACTTTTTTGCCCACCTCAACAGATAAATCAGAGCTGCGTATCCAAGACTTAAAATAAGTACTTCATGGAGAAGGATGCAGGAAGGAATTCAAATCTTAGACACTTAAATATTCCACAGGTGTTAAATTTACTAAGCATATTTTGGTTTTTTTCTTTAGTGTGAAGAAAGCATACAAGTATTAGTATCCAAAATGAGATGTTGGAAGGGCAAAAAGACTTTGTTGCAAGGTTGGATGTATATGTACTTGCTTATAAATGGACTGAGAATATCTGCCCTTATCTGTCTCCTTTTCCTGAGTTTTGTCAGTCATGCTGCTAAACACGTCAGTAACAAAGGTGGTTTCTTTGGAAATAAAGAACTATAGATTTTTTTTTGGCCATTTTCACAACACTAGGTGTGTGGTTTCACATAGATTAAAAGTAATTTCCCCAGGTGTTTCTTGTAAAATGAAATGATGGAATTATTGCACAAAACGTTTCCTTCCAGAAGGCATGAAAAAAAGTTAAAAAATTAATTTACAGTAATTCTTGTGTACCTCCATCAGCTGTATTTATGCTCCAGACTGAATTGAAAAATCAACTCAAACATTTACAAAATAATCTGTTCAGAATGGTAATTGGCTCTTGCCATGAAAAGGTGCAATATTTAAAAAAAAACCCTTAAGATATTACCTGGATTCTAGTACTTTACCACAGTACAGTAATGCAGATATCACTGTTAAGTTTGTGACCTCTGAAGAAGGGTAACCTCTAAAGATTAACCAAGATCAACAGAGAGTTTTATTGAGAGAAGCCAGAGAAATGTCACTTGTATTCTTTTTTTTGATTGTCAGAGAATGCTTGAAGTGACTTTAACAAATATAACTCCCTATAAGCAATTTCTCCTGGAAAATGTAAATTTTTTTTTGCATGTTGACTGAAGTAACAGCATTTTAACTCTGGTTATGAGTGTAAGTGTATTTAGACTGCAGTAATTTATGCTTCTGGGTGTTCTAACTTACAGGTGCCTGAGCATATTGCAAAACTTGGTTGTTCAGTGCTTTCACCTTTCATGAGAGCGGAAACCAGCATATCTCAACCCCTTAAGAGCCTGAAAATCCAATGGCACCAGTCCTCTCAGGATGTGAAGTGTCACAGCTCCAAATTCACAGAATTAGGGAATGGTTGAGGTTGGATGGGACATCTGAAGTTCACCTGGCCCAACGAATCCTGCTAAAGCAGTGCCATCTAGAGCCAGCTGCCCAGGACTGTGTCCAGACAGCTTTTCAGTACCTCAGCTCACTGTCTATGGAGAAGGGGTTGGGAAACAGTGACGAGAGGAATAATTTTATTCCTATATGTAAAGGCCTGTTAGAAAATTTACACATTGGACTTTCTGTGACTATGGTAAGTGACAGCAAGAGAGCATGAAGCTGGCAGTCACATCTGCTATAATGTCCTTTGAAAAGCAAACATAATTGCATAAGCTTTTAAATAATCAGATTCACAGGTGGTGGTGGTAAAGTTTGTGAGTACCTAGTAAGAAAATGAGTGGCAGAAAAGGATAATTTTAACAAAATTATTATCCTTAAGTCTACCGAAGTTGACGGCAGCAGTTTTGGTGATAACATGTCCTGAGCCTAACAGGAGCAGTAGAATGAAGCAGAATCTTCAAAAATCTCTCTTCATTCTTTTGAATGACACTACCAGCAGCATCGTTAGGGCCATCTGCATTAGGCAGAACCTGGACATTTTCTGGAGCAGATTAGGTTCAGAGGTGCCTGGATAGCTGCTGATGCATCTACCTGTGACTAGTGGAGTTGTTCTGCCAGGGAAAATCATTGTGAGAAATGCAGGAAGATTCAGGTTGGAAGGGATGTTCTGGAGCCTTCACCTGTTCGAGCCCTTGTTAATTGTCTCCTGTGGAGTAGGTTTCCTACAGGAACCTTGTTTTACCTGTCAGTTGTCCCTTTGGCAGTGAGACTGATTTAGGAAGCTGTCAGGCCGGGAGGTGGCCGTCTGTGCAGCTCACTGGGGACCCAATGCTGCCTGGGCACTCAGGTGCAAAAGCCTAAAAACTCCTAGGAAAAACTAATTGTTTTTGCTGATGCACAACGGATCTTTTCTGTTCCAAGCAAAATGAAAAGGAAACTCTAGAGCAATTCCTATTCCCAACTACTGAACAGTCTGGAAGGACATATTTTGTAAGTACAAATCATTTAACTCCTCACATTTTCAACAGCTAAACGGTAATGCGATCCACTTTGTAGGTGCTTTGCTTGTTTGCTTTTTAAGCTGTCCTTTCTTATTTTTGGTGAAGCACTTACCTGTATCAAAGTAATTAGTTTTGTCCTGTTGTTGGAATACAGTAGCTCTGTCTGGTGGGTTGGTTGGTTTTTGTCACATTCTGAAATACATATTAGCTGTGTTAGCTGCCTGGATTTAAGAGGTGCCATGCCAGTGGGTAGCATGCTTGGAAAGAATGGCAAAGGAATGGTACTGAAGAACTTAATTTGATCTAGTTTAAAAGATGCCTCAGTGAATTTGAAGGATGCAGCATACCCAGATGGCAGACAACTGTGAGATATAGAAAAACATGTGAAAGCAGAACATGGTTCTAAAGAAACATATGTGTGGGTTCTGACAGGTCTGCTCTAAAATTTGTCTGGCATCACCTTATTTCTAAACCTGAAATTGATCAGACTTCAGGCTATATTTTTAATATATCTTGAGTGGGTCTAAAAAGTAGATGGTTAAAAATTGATATTGGCTGTCTACATGCCAGGACAAGGAAAAAGTGTGAGGAAGGAGGAGCAGCAGAGAGAAGTTATTATGGACTGACCATGGCCCCCATTCCCCTTCCCGTGCTCTGCTTGTGTTGGGAGAGGTGGAGGAGTGGGAATAATGGAGTGAAGTTGAGCCTGGGCAAGGTTTTGAATGTGTTACTTCATTTTTTTGTCTTTTCTCCACACAACCCAAAGTTGTTTTGATTAACAATAAATTAAATCAATATCCCCCAAGTCAAATCTGTTTTGTCCACAGTGGATACTGATAAGATGTTTATCTTGCCCCATGAGCTTTTCTGTCTTATTTTCTCCCACTGTCCCATTGAGGAGAGCAAATGAAAACTGCTGGGTAAGCATCTGGCACTTGGATGAGGTCATCCCACCACAATACTACATATTTTGGAAAGATTTTGGGGGCATGAAATAAAAAGACTTTATAGGCAGCCTACAATATCAAGAAAAATGTTCAATATAATAATAACTTTTCTTTAGAATAAAAAGATTTCATCCTATCAAAAAGCCACCTATCAAAAAACCCCCTTCTAAATAACATACATTTCCAGTCTCCTACTAAGGCAGAATATTTTAAAGATCTTTGGTATTTTCTTTGCTGAGGCCCCAAATACCGATAGAATTAAACAGAATATATTCTCTATAAGAGTCACTGAGTTCAGGTGGAATCATGGGTATTTATATACATGAATTTTCTTGCTTAAAATGTGTAGCACATTTTAAAACATTTTGTCTACCTGATGATTCCTGTACTTGCAGTGAGAGATATATAATATAGATAGCTTTCCAACCACAGCTCCTATGCAAGAACAGTCATAAAAGACTGCACACAAAAATAGAGATGGTGTAATTCTGATCACTTGTGAGCTTTTGTCTATGTTTAATGCTGGTGTGGGTTACCAAAGAGAAAAGAAAGTGGCACCTAATATGGGGTGAAAAAATATGTTGAGTTCAGTGAAGATTGTCTTAAAACTTTGCAGATTCTGAGTTACGCTTCTTAATAGAATGAATGTCTCTTTAATATGAAGGTGTTCCAGAATTAAAATTTAGAATCCAGTCTCACAGTTACTGTTACCAGTATCTCATTCTTTCTGGAGTATACTTGTTTAAATTTTGCTTGCAATCTAAAATGACAATCTGGAAAGTAAAAAACTGAACTGGCTTAATCTTTTTGCATATACTTTATAACATATTTGAATCATTTATTTGGAAAAAACTGGTAATAAGAAAGTTTTTTTGAGTCACTAACCTGTTACCCATGAGGAAGATGCCCAACTTTATGCTTCTCTGAAATTTGCTAGCTGAAGTTATAGAAACCTGGAATTTCTGAAAACTAGGTAGTTAATTTTAAACTAGTAGTAAGATTCAAAACATTTTAAGTGATTTGGGTGTCTGTCTGAAAGCTGCAGCGTTGCTCAGCTGCGAGCTGAATTCCACACAGGAATGGCTGAAATAAGGGCCAGTGCTTCTGTTGTACAAAATGTTGGACCACATTCCACAAATGGCTGCTTCTGGTTTAAACATCTGCCAGTTTCTCTGTGTCCCACGTGTGAAGAGATGGGTCAAGAAAGGAAATTCTCTTAGACACAGCTATCAGAAAAATAACATTAAATAAATTAGTTTGTAGGAAGACAGCAAACTGAAAGACCACTCAAAGTGTTAAAGACATATAAGAGACAAATGGTTGAGCTACTAATATGATTTAACATGCAATTTAACTTTGTCTTTTGCAAGAAGGTTGACTTGCATTTATCAAATATTCTTGAAGATGTCTGAAAGTTGTCCAAATAAACTCAAATAATTATCTGCCAGGAAAAAAAAAATCAGAAATTTTATATTATAGAAAATGAATATACATGCATATATTTAATTATTGCAATTTTTATGCTTTTCAGTGTGCATAGAATAATATGAAGTAATTTTGCACTACTTTTTGATAACTCCAAGAGTGCTGTTTTAGTAACCTCAAATTTATGAAGAGGTGCATATTATATGTGTTTTATTATAATCATCCCTTGAATAATCAGATGATAGTCCTTAGTAGAAGTGAAATACCAGGCTAGATGTACTGTTCTTGTGTTTGCTATGCCAAAATCTTATGTTTCTATGGCAACAGAGTTAATCTATACTGTTTCAATTGGATGAACCCTGATAAATTTTGCTACCTAAAGTAATCTCCACTGTAGCCCGGCGACATTAGATTGTATAAAATAAATTGTCTGAGTCTAGTCTTTGTCACTATTTAACCAAGATGCATTAAAGAATTCAAGGTAACCCAGCAGTCCCTATTCAGTACTACAATGTGGAGAGCAAAACTGCCTCCTTTAAATCACATTTTCTTACCTGCTGAAGGAACTAAGTCGTACCAAACTGACTTTCTGCCTTTTGTCTGATTTTCTGCAATGAATGCATTTTGAAGTTTTGAAATTTAGCCTCTCTAAACATTAAAATTTTGGTTGAACCTCTCTGCCTTACAGCCTTGTAGAAGTTCATCTACAAAGACATCCTCGCAATATTTCTTAGCTTGGCTCTTACACCATTGGTCTGTGAGACCCTTAGAAAACAGGACCTTGGATCCAGCTCCCTTAGATACCCAAATTCAACCCAATCTTCTCTGACTGTGACAGAGCAATTCTGGTGCATTGAAGTTTCACCTTTTAGAAATGCATGGTTTTGAACCAAATTAAGACACTCACAGATTTTTATGTGCAAAAGAAAAAAAAAAAAAAAGAAGAAAAAGAGCTCCTTCTTAGAGCAAGGAAACATAGAGCTCATTTAGGGGATGAGAGTGTATCATGTGTCTGCTTTTTCTGTTCTTTGGCCTTAGGCTGTGGCTGCTTAAGGAGTCAGGGTTTCATTCCCTGTGGCATTTCCCTGGCAGCGGAAGCCTTTTTTCCTGTGAAGTTTCCTTCTTCAGATGAACTTGCAATTGCTAAAGACATCTCTGCTCCTGTAGTTATTTTCCAGACTTGCTCTTGGCCTTCTTGCTCAAAACATGACTTAAAAGGGAGCTAACACAGCTTTCAAGTTTCTTTGTCAAGTGACCCTGCATGACTGTCTTTAGTTTATTGCAATTTCTTTCTAGGTGGTTTTTTACTTCACTTTCCCTTTAATTCTTCAGAACTGGAAGTGTAAATCAGCAGTCATGGCTGATTTTGTTCGTAGCTTGTGCTACTTAGTCGAGATATCATGAAAATTCAGGGGTAGACATCAGATTTGGTTTTCATCTCTGCTGGATTCTAGTTCACTGTGAAGGAAAATGACAGCAGACAAGGTAAAAAAAGCCTTGATTTCCCAAACTAAGTTCCTACTGTACTGTAAATGCTGGCTAAATCCTAACCAAACTTCAGATGTGTTATATGAGAAAAAGGCCTTGAAATAGATAATATTCCCAGATATAAGCAATGAAAATTCTCCTTAGCCCTTATTTTCAACCTGCAGTTCGTGTAGCATACTCCAGATGGCACACAATGATGAGAAAATTATACATGTGCTGCTTTGAGGGATGGAATATGCAAACAGGAGTTTGTTGACACAAAGCCCCTGGAAGCCCTTCAGGACTGACAGTCATCTGTACATTCGCAAAACACACCAAACTTTCCACTGTTTAAAAGATAGTGTTTCGGGAAAATAAATGAACAAACAAAAAATCCTATGCTAATCTCAATTATAATGCAGGATACACAAACGTTTGAAGAATTCTCATCCTTTATATGCTAATAGATATTGAATGGCAGATGTTTTCCAAGCCGAGAGATGATTAATTTGGCCTTTTTTTACAAAGATATAAAAGATATAGGAATTTTTAAGGGAGATTATTACTTGAACATAATTAGAAGGCATATACCAGCAACATCTTACATTAAAGACATATTGCACTACTTTTTTTCTCATTCTGAGCAAAAATTTTCCTTGTGATTAGTCCTAATTATAATGAGTACTGCCAACTGCAAAGGGCAACCATATCTGAAGGGTCGTGTGCTTGGATTTCAAGAATAATTCCATGAGACATCAATACATGCCTGTATATGCAACACGAGAGAGATGACAATTCTCTGATTACATTTTAGCAACTGATCAAACCCCATATTGCATAAAAATTTTAAAGACTAAACCTGTGGAAGCTGATAAGGCTTCTGAATTGTGCGATAAACCCTATATTTCAAGTGAAACGCTGAATTGTACAGGATGTACTGACTTCGGGCTGAATGAAGATTGAGTTTTTGAATATTTACAAAAAGAACAAAAAAAAGATTTCTGGAACTCCTGGTGTTAATAAACTCTGTAACAAAAACCCAGCCACATTAGAGAAACCCTTCCAAGGGCTTACAAACTGGCCTTCTCTCGTTGCTGCCCAGAAGGGTCCCTTGAGACCTCAGGAAAACAGCTTTCCTGAAGCACTGGTCCCATATTAGGGTAGGCAAACGGTGAAGCAGTTATCTAAAAGCAGCAAAAAATGGCACTAGTAGAGCAGCTTTCCCTACAGCAACTGTCTGAAGCACATTTGAAATAGTTTATTCCGTGGTCTAGGTGGTTTTAGATAAATGCCACAGCAATGCTTTTTGTAAATGCACAAATCTAGGTAAGTACTGTATTGTGCAAGGGGGCAAGGTTTACTCTTTGTAGTTCCACACATTGATTCTGATGAACATTTCATGCAAAAGGAGTTTCTGTAGTAGAACATTTCAGAATTCATGAATAGTAATTGAGCCCTTTAGTTCTGCACTAAACTTAAATCCATTATTCTCCATTTAAAGCAGACACATCATGTTGCTCTACAGAACACTGCTCTGTCAATTCAGTGCTTTTTTCAGTGAGCTGGGCTAGAATATTAAGCACTCTTTGCTCTCAGTATTCTTGCTGTGCTTGGCACATTTGGATTCCATTTGAAATAGGCAAATAGCAATTCTGTTGTTCACAATGAATAGCCTATATGTGTATATGCACCTTGCCTTTGAAAGGGGGAGCATATATTATTTGCCACATCTTGATTCTCTGGCAACTGAGTTGCTTCATTTCCTCTCTCTCTCTCGCTCTCTCTGCGCATAAGCAGCGACATGTAAAATGTAATAAAAGCCCCTGACACATTTCTGTCTTCTATACCAAACAAACCACTCTCTTTTGGCATTCAGACTGTGTTTTTTTTTTCCTTGTTTTTTTCTTTCTGTCACAGGCAAACTAAAGAAATGCATGTAAAAACAAAGAGTTAAGTAAGCAAGATTAAAGTTTCTAAAAGTCCCCTCCCATGAAATGATTTTTCAATCATTTTTTAGCATGTAGCTATTACTGTGCCTAGGTTGTAGCGTGCTGATGCAGCCTTATGCCTGGTCCTACCATGCTAATCGAGATAGACACAAATAAACCTCTCCCCATATAATTTTTGGTTGTTGCTGAAGCTCTGTGAATACACAGCTTAAACCCTGCTAGCATGTCCCAGTGAGTTTGTGCACTGGAAGGATTTTATGTTCATTTTAAGCAATAAAGCATGCGGTTTTGCTTAAATGAATTATGGTGTTTGAGAACGGTGTGGTAAGCAGAATTTTATAAAAGCGTGCCAAAATTTAAAGTTTGCAGCTTCCCAGTTTTTTTTTCTGTTAGCTACGGTTCTATTATATTTAGATCTGTGTTCATAGGGTTTGCCTGCATATAAGCTGGGGGGCAGAAGGAATTCAATAGAGCATCTGAAGAGAAAGTATCTGTTATATTTTGCTTAACACATCTCCCATTCAGATTCCTATGACTAGGAGAAATCAAGAAAACAAGGAAATCGCTCGTTTCCATCCTTAGTTTCCAAGTAACCCCCAAATAATGAGATTCTAAGCAGAAATTATGATGATGGTTCCACAGGAAGATGCACAAAGCATGATGTTTCTCTCTTTTTCTGACCAGCCAAGTCAAAATACAGTTACGAGGGATAATTCTCTATTTCTGAACCAGTTTGTGTATGGAGCTGAGGTATAAAGCCCACTGCTTCTGCCTGCACTGGCTGGTGGTGTTTTGATCTGTGCATCAAGAAGATGTTGGAGTAAAGGTTAACAGCAAAAGAGCTGAAGCTGCCAAGATTATGATGATGGTTTGAAACTAAGGTGGTTTTAAAAGGGTATTGCAAGCCTTTACCAGCAATTAGCTGATTAGATTGAAACAGCCCTGTGAAACAGTCCCTGGGGAGAGATCACAGCCAGTCAGGGGTTCTTCAGCACAGCACAAGCAAATTCAGCTATCCCAGCACCCATTTATACCTCTCTTGCCAGCCAGTGATGATGGCACTGAATAATCTGTGTGTTTCACCTGGTGTGATAGCACCTGTGCAAGGAGAGTCCCCAGTTTCCAGCAGGAAAAAGCAGCTTGAGAAGACTTACAAATATATTCAAGTTTTCCTAGCTCAGGAAATATCAGCAAAGAGCTTTAAGATTACCAATTACAACTGTCTTGTTTGACCTGAAAGATGTGTGAGGAATGGTGATGCTAGATTAGAAAATTGTTTAAAATGCAAATCATTGTCTTGCTTCACAATCAATTTTTCAAGAAAATAAGGTAACACTCTGGAATTTAAAGAATGTAATTTGAATTTAATATTAATGCTTGGATGCTTGGATTGCAAAGCTAACTGACCCAGGGCTTCATGTAGCGGAAAATAGTAGATGCTCAACAAGAAAAGCCAGTTTTATTTATTTTATATTTTTTTTTGTCAGGAAATGGAGGCATTCTCCTATGGGCTGGGTTTTGTTCCTTGCAGAGGTCAAACCAGTGTCTGCTTGAAAAATTCATGATCCAGAAAAGGTAATTTTTAATGAATATTTATGAAAGATGTCCTTTCTTATCAGAGCTGTGCAAGTTTTCAGAAGCTTGCCACTAAGTCTGGCTTCTGATTTTTAGCAAATAACTTGCAAGTTCCATCTGAGAAAGTATTCAGGTTACATTTTTGTCTAGCTTTTTCTAGTTTTTTCCTGGGATGTATATTTTTACATAGTAAGACATATCACTGTGAAGCACGTGTAATACATTATATGCAGGTTGGATTTTTTTTCTGTAGGAGACCAGGTTAATGTTTTGAATTAATCCTACCACAGTGTCAATCACTTTCAAAAAATCATCATGAAAATAAACATGAGCTGATGGGTTTATATAATTCAGTATTCTAAAATAAAATGTAGCTAGAATTTCCAAAGATCAAAAACTGGAAGGCTTTGTTAGATGAGTTTGCTTCTTTGAGTCTCAAATTTTACCTGGGAAACCTCAGAGTGCTGCTGAACAACAGGTGAAAATATTCCTTTTTTTCAATTGCTTTTGGCTTTAGAACTGTGGCAGCATCTAGGAAAAGAAGTTGAGATTGGTGTCTGGTGTTTGTAATGTGTCTGAAGATCTTGTTGTGTATGTGGCAGGGAAAAAGGGATCTGGAGCCAGAGGTGCTCCAGATGTGGGGACTTGCTGAGGCCACGTGGATGGGCTGAAGCTTTATCATGATCAGCTTCTAGACTAAGTTTTGTATTCCATGGGCAACGCCGCCTTTAAATAAGTCCACGGAAAATATTTCAAGAAAAAATACTGCTCCTGAGTCTAGAGTGAGTCATAAAGGGCAATTAAAGTATTACATCCTGATTTCCTCTCGCAGTTTTAAAATTTAAAATTACTGTGTGGAATTTCATTCAAGTGAAATTTCATTTCCCTCTCTCTTGTCTACACCTTTTGTGTGTTGAAAAGGTTTTACATTTTTATCTTACTTTATTTCTCATAGTTGAGAGGTTTAGCCAATATTCCCGATCCTCTCACCTTAAAATCTTATTTAGTAGGTACTTTATTGTACATCATAATATCATTATTTTTATTAAATCATGCCTTCTTAAAGCATGCAATTTGACCACAGCAATGCATCTTTTACATAATGCCACTTTGGTGGACGCCTTTACACATTGTGACCATTCTGGGGCCAGCAGAGGCAGAGGTTTGAGGTGCATTCAGCAAGGAAAGGCTCTGATAATTCCACTGCAGCCTGAATTTCTGCTCTGCCTGCTTAGGAGGTTCCTTTTATTTCTGGCCCTCTGGGCTGGTTCCCTCTGGAATTTCTTTCAGAGTTAATCCCAAGTGGGTGGGAATTATTCATAACTTAATTTAATATAGGAGAACAAATCTCAGCTGGTAGAGGTAGTATAATGTCTCGAGGTTCTTTTTAATGCTGTAGCTGGTAAATACCGATTTTGTAGACAATACCAAAAGTAATATTACCTTTCAACAGAATATGATAGGGTCCTGGTGAAGAACAATCACCTCCTGATAAAGTATTGAGTTCCTTTGCTTCTTTTTCAAGATTTTAACTTCAATTATGTGAATAATATATTTTTTACCTGAAAAAAAGGAAATATCTATTAAGAGGAGAAATACAATATCATGTGGCTGTACAAAATCATAGTTGAGTGGTTTTGACATTTTATGGGAGGTAAAGAAAAAGCCCCAAACCCTCAAACAACCCCCAAATGGGTAACAATAACAGGTAAATTTTCATAAATTTCTAAACCAGGTAATTTCAATAACTTTCAGGACACCAAAGAATCCACAATTTTTAATGCGTTACTGAAGTGAAATAATAAAATACTTTCTAAAACTGTTTTTGTTGTGATAGCTTTTCTTATACCTAGTAAGCAAAGAAAGAGTCTTGAAGAGCAGCTGTTTTTGGAAAATAGAGAAGGCAGGTAGTCACATAATTGTTTTGACTATCTCTCCTTGTTTTAGATAATTGTTTCTAATGGATTTGATGAAAAATGTGATAGAAAGTCAGGCATAAATCTAACTTTTGTATCTCAGAAATCACTTTTAATTACAAGAAAATATTAAGGGTCTAAATCTATAAAATTAAAACAGTTAAGGCCTTCTGCTGCTTAGAGTTCAACTTGTCTGACACTGTTTGTGCCATTCCCTCCCCCCTCCTTTGATTATGTATTTTTCCTCTCACATCAATGAATTCATTGCAAAGAGTCATTCTGTGACCATCTTCGTGATGGTTTCTCCAGTGCCTTCACTCTTCATGCATAATTTAGTTCTGAGAAGATCAAGTAGGAGTGGTGGTTAACCTGGCTGCCATCTCCCAAAAGAGATTGGTTTGATGAGGAAAATCACGCAGCATTTATTGTTGAGTTGGGAGGTTCTTTTCCTCAAGAAGTTTGCAGTAGAGCTTCTGTTCCTGAATAGTGGGAAATGCTCTCAAAGTGCAGAATAAAGCATCTTTTATAAATAACAATAAGCACATAATGAGACATGCAAGTGGCTGCCAGCCTTTTTCTACCTCTTTTTTAGTCCTACATCTCCATAGAGTCTGTTTCTCCTTTGTTCCCTCTTGTGCTGTTTGGAGAAACATTTTTTTTTTAACACAGAAAATAAATAGTAATATACTGGCAACTCATAATGATACCTTGTTTTTTCTCATTAGTGGATGCAGTCAAGCCTCATCTTTAATTGATAGCTTAACTGATTAGTCCTGCTTAAAAGTCACTGCTGCCAGGTTGAAATATATGTACTAGGCAGTCTCTCACTTCAATGCTATCTACTGTTCTCCTTCACTCCCCTGCTGCAGATTTCTTCAGTTTGGTTGCTAAACTGATTTTGGCTGGACTCTGTAGATACCATTCAAAAATCTGACTGAAAGGAATCTTCTCCTCAGGTCAAATGCTTTCAAGAGGTTGGTACTTTCCAGCTGGAATGGGCAGGGACACCTCCCACTAGACCAGGTTGCTCAGAGCCCCATCCAACCTGGCCTTGACCCCAGGGATGGGGCAGCCCCAGCTTCTCTGAGCAACATGTTCCAGTGCCTTGGCACCCTCACAGTAAAGAATTTCTTCCTAATATCTAATCTAAACCCACTCTCTCTCAGTTTAAAGCCATTCCCCCTCGTCGTATCACAACAGGCCCTGCTGAAAGGTTTGTTCCCATCTTTCCTGCAGTCCCTGGAAGTTTCCTTCAGGTACTGGTAGGTGCTATAAGGTCTCCCTGGAGCCAGGCTGAACACCTCCAACTCTGTTTGTCTTCACAGGAGAGGTGCTCCAGCCCTCTGAGCACCTTCACGGCCCTCCTTTGAGGGCAGTGGGGAAATCAGCAGTTTGAGAAACCAGTGTCAATGCTGAATTGACAGTGAGATTGTGATTAGTCTTGGATGTCTTTAGTTGCTATTTTAGACTGCAGATTTTTTTCTTAACAGAAATTATTGTCTGCTAGATATAATTTTGTAACTCTTAAAACAGAAGTTCCTTTAAAAAATCCTATTAGGAAAAGCTTTTATGCTCATTTTGGCCTCATCCTTGAATTTCCATCTGGGTTTTTGCTTACATGTATCAGTTGTCCAGCTCTGCTCCTGGTACACTGAAATAGATAAGCATTTGCTTAATGGCTTCACTGAAGTAGGGTTTAAGATTCGCTACCCGTTTGTTTTAAAATAACATCTTACAAAAGAACAAGTCATTAATCAGCCTCTGGAAATTAGTAGCCGCATTTAATAAAATCATGGTCTGTATACCCTTGGACAAAAATGCTAATGAAGGTCTAGCCTGAACTAAAGTGGCACTTAGTGTTCCAGGGGCTTTTTGTTTTGTTTTTCTTTTCTTTTCCTTCTTTCTGTATTCTTTTGGAAAGGATAAACAGGCCAAGTCCCAACCCCAAGCACCCATTCATGTCATTCATGTCACTGAAATCCTTAAACACTGCAGAAGAAAAGCATCCATACACCCACAATAACATAACTACCACAGCCTTTTTTGCCCCAGGGGCATCTGCTTCTGGTTCCTGGACAGCAAAATTCCTTTGTCTGCCCCCAAATGTGGCAGCATAGCTTCCAGATTTGGAGTCTGACTGGACTCTGCAGCCCTTCATCACTTTCCTTTTGGGATGGAGCTCTGCAGCTCTGAAATCTGCCTCAGTGTGGATTTATCTCTCAATTTGATGTCACAGCTTGGTTTTGATGTACCTTCTCCTCAGGGAGCTGCTGGGCAAGGTATTTATAAACCCCTACTGAGAGTCCCTCCAAATAAACATCTGAAAGTTGCTTCGTCCATATGCAGTAGCTCCTTACTGACTGAAAGTATCACAGTGAAAGGATTGATTACAGAAATGCAGTCCCCTATCTGAAAATAGAAGAGGACATTTTTACAAACCCCTTACTGTCAGAAGAAAGCTAACTAACTACTATTCAATGTAGTGAAATGTAATCAGGTTGTGAATAACCTGTAATTCACATATTTTACAAAGGGTTTTAAAACAGCTTTCTGGGGTTGAAGTAATTTTCCCCCTGTTATTATACTTACAAATAAAATACCTTTTTAAGTTTTTTGTTTGTTTGTTTGTTTGTTTGTTTGTTTTTGTTTTGTTTTGTTTTGTGGTTTTTTTGTTTGTTTGTTTGTTTGTTTTTTGGGGTTTTTTTGGTTTTTTTTAATTTAAGGAAAGGAGTTGCTAAGATCACAGCAGGCTACAAAAGATGATTCTAATTTATGCAATAATTGAATAATCTCCTTAATATACTCTCTGTTGGGTACTCAGACACATTTGAAAGCCACTGAAAAATTTTATACTCCTCTGCAGCCCCGCCGACTCTTTTGTGCTTCAGAAACAACACGAATTAAGTATTAAAGTAGAGACAGGGCACAGAACAGAAAGGTAGAAAGGGATCCCCTATCCTGTATGCTGGGCAGATTATGAGCTCTTCTTAAATTATTCCACTGTGCCATACAATCAAAATGTTGGTTTTGTTTTTGTTTTGTTTTTTTTTTAACAAGTCAGTAACTCGTGTACCACAGCTGGATTGCTTGGGGAGCCCTGCTCCTGTGACAAACTGCAGGTGACACTTCATCTTAAGGCAGAAACCTGTGTGTGATGGGACAGAAAGCTTAGTCACGCTCTCTCTCAGCCTTTCTTTTCTCAATCATTGTGGGGATTCCTTCAATTACCAGCCTTGCTTTCAGCTTTCTGCTTTTTTAATTGATTTTGTGCCTTATGACTTATTGAACTCAAAGTCACATCTTTTAGCATTGTGAACTTGGGAGGTTTTGTACAGTTAATTGAGACTCATCAGTACAAGCCAAAATAGCAGTCACTGAAGTCGCTGTCTGGGCCCAGAGACACTGGATGTGAGGGAACTTAGCACTGGTAATTTAAAAAATATAAGTGTGGCAGATGAGTTTTTGCTTAACTAGGGATATACGAACAAATAGCTCATTAAAACAGTGAAAGTAAAAGAAAACTGTGAAAAATTTGGCAAAATGGGCTTCAAGGAACAGCTGTCTGAAGAGATGTGTTGCTGGTCAACTCTGGAAATCCCCACGAAGTATATTTGATCTGTCACTGTTAGTTACCTTTTAGCTGATTACTTAATAAAATAGAAACATACAGCAGCAAAATGTATATTCCTTATAATTTAGCAGGTGCTGCTATTTAGCAGTGAGTGTTTTATTTAGCAGTGAGATATTAGTGTGAAAATGCTCTCTTTAACTTCCGTAAAACTGCAGTTTTCTCTTTCCAAGAATATGCCTTAAAAAAGGCGGTAAAATTGTGCTCCTTCATTTTAAAAACTTGATTTGCATTTAAGTAAAGAAAATTCAATCAAGAACCCATGAGAGCCAACCTGGAATTTGTATCCTTTCTTCTATCCAAATATTTTCTCCTGTTTTTTTTTTTTTTTCGTCGTGGTTAAAGTGAAAATCCAAAACAAATTGTTGTGAAACTCAACTATTTCCACGGTATAAGATACCTGTATGAAAATTCTTAGCAGGACAAAGTGGGACATAATAGAATCATAGAATTGTTTAGTTTGGAAAAGACCTCTAAGATTATCAAGCCCAACCTTTAATTGCAGAGAATTCCTGCAAGTTTCTCCCATTGATTTAAAAAATATTATTTTCCATTTAAGTGAAAAAAAAATTGGTCATCTCTTCATCTTTGGGGGAGAAGTTACTCAGAAGAATATAGGGACTAAGTGGTAGACCAGCTTCAGAACCAATTTGGTCTGATTCTGTGGCAATTGCAAACTAATGAGTTGATCTTGGAAACTGTATTCACTCAGTGCTTGCCACTGAGAACAGCACCACTGGATGGTTTGTGTTAGTAGCTGAAAATTGTAAATACTCTAAGCAAATTTCTCACTGATACTGCTCAGAGAAGCACTGATATTTGCGTGGTTGGAGTCCAGCTCCATAATATGCAGGGATTATGGAAAGAGACTAACAGCTACTGTGAAGTGAGAACGATTTGGGGTGAGCAGCATTGTATTTGGAAGAATTTGCATGTTTGGGCTTTAAATTGGTGCAGTATAACGTCTTTAAATTGGATATAGACTTTAGAAGGGAATTAAAAAGTTGTGATCAAAATGTGTTTGGGTTTGTTTTGCGGGGTTTTTTTAGCACTTAATTTTCTTCTGTGTATATTCAGGTCTGCTGTGTTTTTGTCATAACAAAAAAAAAATTCCAATTATCTAATTACTTTTTGTTTGAAAAGCTGCTCTTTTTTTAACATCGCAATCTAGCTTTGAAAGCTGTTAAAATTCAGTGGATGTCTTTACCTTAGGCCACACAAAGGGATCAACCAAAAGTCTGCAACTTTTGGCTGTGAGAACTACTTTTGAAAGTTCGCCTCTGCAGCTCCTCTTTTGTGGAGCAACAGTGACAACCAGCGGCCAGTCACCTAAAGTTGGCCAAGTTATTTATTCCTTGTGAGTGTCCCACAGATAACCAGCCACTCACATCCATTCTCTTCCAGCATGAATGATTTTATGATTCAGAAGTAAAGGGCAGAGCTAATTTATTTCCTTTTACTTGTCCTGACTCTGGGGATGAATTTAAAGGAATGTTTCTCTCCTTAAGAATAAATGCATTCTCACAGTTCTGTACAGAGCTGCCACATGCAGATCAAAAATGTCCCTGCTGGCCCATGTTGTCCATATTTCAGTAGTGCACCTACATATATATGTCCTTCAAAGGTTTCCTTGCCTTGCTGGTGGTATATGACAGAGAGAAAATCAAATTAACTGTGCAGAGCAAATCTTGCTTTAGTTCTCCTGAAGAGAAAGGGAAAAAGTTTGAGGGTAAAGGTCACCCTTTGCTGCTGACCAGCAGTTAATACACGTAGTACATGGCATTTGAATATAAAGAATTGGAAAATAGCTTGTGTTGTCTGCAATTTAATTTATGATTTCTTCCTTAAAACTAAAAATTTTATCTGGGAGAGTAACTCCTAGCAATGATGCTGTAGAAGACCTGGCAAAAATAATCTTTTCCACAACTTTTAATGAAGATATTTGTTTTACTTACACTCTGAAGTTTGAGCTAGCTGTATTTTGGGGTCAGTGGGAATATTTTTGTGGAGAGGTGCCCTTAAACTTGAGGAAGATACCAAGTGTCAGTCAAAGGAGTTTGGTTTCTATTGTTTAAAGCTGCTCCATGCACTATATTTCACAGCTTAACACAAGGTAAATCGTTTGCATGGACTGGAAATAACCCTCTAAGTGTGCTATGGCATTTCTCCTCCTTGGCAAAGATATTTCTCCCACTATACTAAAAAGTAAAAAAAAAGAAGGTGACAGGGGGATGAAGAACAAAAAAAAAAGGGTGGAGGGGAAGAGAATCTCCAAACCTTCATTTCCTCTTCTCTGGCACAGTTTTATGAGTGCTTATGGCAAATTTGCTTCTGTAATCATAACTTGAACCCATCTGGGGATGAGACTGGCTGCTGGCTTAGTATTTCCACTTAACATATTCATGATTAGCATGCACAGAAGGAGTAGAATTAGGATGAATGTTTTTGGAACAGTACAGATAAATCCTCATAAATGTAGTACAACAGCTCTGGAAATGCACAGTACTGAAATGTAATGAAGCTGAACTCTGTAGAGAGTTTGGTATTCTCAGTACCGTGCCTCTCCTAATGAACTCATTTAGATTAGAAAATGGATTTAATATTTTATTGGAATTAACCTGAGCCAGTAAAGAGGATTACAATTTCTTTCCATAAATATGGTGATATTACAGGGTGAGGTAGCATGTTACATGAATATTAAGCATTTTATGAGCATTGTCATGAAGCCAGAAAGAGTATAAGGTAATTAGGTTTTAATATAGTGGTACTGTTCTTATAGTAATTAAATTTGAAAAGTGATAAAAGTATATTTGAAAATTATTCAAATCCATATTTTTTTGCATTTTATTACCCTTAAAAATACTTAAAATTAAAATTATGTTTCCCCCAAATAACCAGTTTCAACTGTTTGGTTTTACACATGGAACACTTAAAATACCAGAGGTCTTTAAGACAGGGAAGACACAGTCCAGGAAATAAGTGATAATTTTATTCCATTTTCTCTAGAACAGTATCTGCTGGTGGGAGAAAATGCACAGAAATCAGGGGAAAATCGTGACATTAATGCATTATTTTCCTCTGTTTTTCAAAGCCTTGCAAAGTTTTGTTCTGGTGTTGTTTCTGTCTCTTAGACAGTCTTTTAGAGTTACAAACTTGTTCTTAATGGGAGACTATGTTCTCTTACTTTTGAAAGGCTATTAACTGAAAAAAAATGACTAAGTCACTGTCATCTTAGTTGTCTTTATAGATGTCACATAAAAAAAACCCAAAAACACAACTAAAAATTCAAAAAGAGCATACTGCAAAAGCTTGGTAAAGTTGTTTGTCCATTATTCTAAATAAGTTAGGGCTTTTAAAAAGAAATTTAGGATCTCAATTTGCCTTTTAATTAGACTGTCTGTAAAAATAACTTCCTGCTTATTTTAACAATTACTAATTTTACCAGATGAAACTTAGTGTGTGCTGTGCTGGATAACAGCTCTGGTCCTGAGGGAATACAGGACAAATACAGGTAAATTTGGACAACTCAGAATGGAACCAGTTGGATGGATGCCCTGACTTCTTGTGAGAATTTCCCTCCCCATCAAAGCTTTTCACTGAAAATTCCTGAATGCACAGAAATAATTAATAAAGGCACTGAGAATGTTTCCTTTGTGAGACCCTTCCAGCAATGAGTAACAGTTACAACCTGTTCAGGTTATGAGAAAAATCAACAGCATAAAACCTATCACAGTCAGTCATCAGAATATTGTTTGTGTTGAAATAAATGGTCTTTAATCTAAAGTGTTGGGGTGGGAATGTGGAAAGAGAACAATCTCAAGTAGGAACTTTCTGTGGATGGACAGAGAGTAGCTGGGGTAGCTAAACAAGAAAATATACCATGCCATGACTATGGTAACTTGGATGAAATTAAGTAAAAGTTAAATAGATGTATTTAATGTGACTACTTTTTTTCAGTTAGTCCCAAAATGAACGTGATGTAGCAGCACAGAATCTGCTTCTGGGCTACACACGCTGCTGCCAGGCCAGGGTTTTAAATGGTTCAGAATTCTGAGCAATGGTCCAATAATTCAGAACTTTGTTGCATTGCAATCTGAATTGAGCAATAGAATAAAAATTCAGAATTTAATTAAGTAAAAAGAAAGAAAAAATAGTTATCTACAAAATGTCACATGTTTAGATTGATCTATTGAGTGTGAAAAGATTCTTCCAAAATATTTCCTTCTCTCAAGGAAGACAAATAATGGGAACTGCTTTATTCTCTGTTGTTCTGGGTCTTGTTATAACTAGAAATTTTTTACTACCATTGTGCTTACGCATCACAAGTTATAACACAGTTTATTGAAGAAAATTGGGGCCCAGTTATGAGTCAAAAAGTTGTGTATGATGGGAGGAAAATATATTTCAATGTTTTGATGAGTCATTTCAAAAGTCTTTGCATGTTTGTACTGATCAGACCCTTAATACACTCAGGATATTTTTATTTTTGTTAGTATCACATGTATCAAGGAAAGTGATTGGTGTTGTGAATATTTCTCCTCAAGGCCAGCTCTCAACAGATCTTAATTTACAAAACGTTGGACTCTAAAAATTTTACCTGGTGCATAACTGGGAGGTGATAAATTTTATCTCAGATTTCCGCTGCTTTTGAACAAATATGTTTATATTCATGGGCTGGTGAGTCAGTGTTATTAATCCTAGAAAAACAAAGCAAAAACAAGAAAGAAATAAAAAAGGAAAACAGGGAAACAAACAGGTAAGAAGACCCCACATTTATCTCCTAACAGTTGCTTTGGTTTTATCCTACATTCTGGTGGTGGTAGTGGTTGTTATTGCTATCATTCTCTTGGTTCCCTGGATCTGGAATTATTTATGTGCACCCCTTATTTTGGCATTGCTGCCATATTTATGAAGAGAAGGTACAGAATCATGTATCTACACAATATTAATCTGCTTGACCAGCAATTAATTGTGGCACCAGTCCTTTGTGTTATTCTGAGTGCTTCCAGCCTCAGCACATCTTTAGGGATTCTACTTGTCTCTCCTGAGTCACCAGCACGACCTCTTTTGCTCCTCCAACCAGATCCTGGGGGTAGTGAAAAGGAAAGGAGAGTGGAGCAAGAGGGATGGGAAGTGATGAAAAGACCTGCTGGATGCTTCCCCCTCTCCTCTCCCTCTCCTCTCCTCAGCTTTGTTTAAATAATTTCATTTCATTCCTGAGCCAGTTCTGGTACCAAATTTTTCCCTGAGGAGGTGGGAAAGCAGCAACAGCAGCCTGTCTGAGGAGATTTGCCTCGAGGCAGGACTGAAATACCTTAAAATGCTGCGTATCATTGTAAGAGTGGCTTCTCCGTGGAAGAAAATCTCAAGGGGTGGCACTTCTTTTTATTGAATTTTGGTCCTCCTGTGCTTACAGTCCAGTCCAAGGTGAAGTTCTGCATTGGGCTTGAGCAGGAAGCCAGTGGGCTGCAATGACAAATGGTAAAACTCAAATTTTAGTAGCTATGTCTTAATAACACAACATTGAGTTGTAATTGTCCTTTTGTTATGAATACATTTTCTTCCTTGGGCTCTTATCTCTGTTCATACTCAATTTTTTTCATTTTCATAATTAATTAAAATGGCAATGTACTATAACCAGTGATTGAATTATATGATATTACTTGCCTAAGGCGATCAAAATTAATCAAAATGAGGAGTGAAAGTTTTGCTATTTTTAATACAGCTGATTTGATTCCTGGGGTTTTGATCAAATTAAATGAAGGATCAAATTAACCAGTGATTAAATTGAGTAAAAGGCACTTTGTATGCCTGAAATATATTTTAATTTAATTAATTTCAAGACACAAAATATTAACGGGTGTTTTAAAAATTCATTTGTATTTTACTGTTTAATTTTCTAGAAAATATTTCCTTTTCAAGGTTAGAATCTTTTGTAGGAGAAAAAACACACTTTTAAAATTATTTCCTTCTTAATCCTTTCATTTTTTCCCCCCATACTTTTTATGCTTGTGAAGAATCCTTTGCTGTCGTAAACTGTTTTTGGGGAGCTTGTGAACTCATCCTACAAAGACTTGATGTGCCAAAGGCCAGTTTGGCAGAAATCTGAGGCTCCCCAGAATAGAACCAGCCAACCTGAGCAGATAATTTTGACCATAAAAGATCTCAGGGTTTTCACATTTACCCCACACGTTTGGAGAAGTGTTGCCATATTGTCACACAGAATTTCATTTCATGTTAGAATCTAGTTCTTATCTCTGTTTAATGGGCTAATGCAACCATTTACTGTACACTGCTACTGCAAAGAAGTGGAAAAATGAGATTTCTCTTATGGTGTAGAAGTTGTCTGCATGAGAACAAAATCATCCACAATTTTATGGTTTTTTTCATGGTAAAAGAAGAGCTTGGAACTGGACTCACGTCACCCACAGGGAGTTTGCACAGACTGATGGAAAGTGGCTGATCTGGTTGGGGTGCAACTGCAAGAAGCTGAACCTGGAGGTAATTTTCTTAAAGGTGGTTTTTACTTAACATGTAACGTTAATCAGAATCAGAGAAAAGCATGGCAAAAAGCAAGGTGAAGATCAAGGTTTAATTTTGTGTTAGAAGGCAAGCACTGCCTTGTCTTGAAACACTTCCACTCTCTACTATTAATAAAAGTGAAATAAAGCTACGAGTCTGTAAACATACCAAAGACTGATTAAAAATACTCGATGTTGTGTATCAAGGCTGAGTGTATTTATGCATTTGAGGCACTTGGAACTTTCAAGCAGAATGTATTGGTTGTGAGTGGAGGCTAATCTCATTATTCCTTAAGACCTGGAAAAGGCATACTTAAAGGATTAGATCTATTAAGTGTGATCAGCATGGTCAGTCTGTTGCAGCCAGTTTTGATTAACGCATTTATCCTCTCAAAAGGAAAAAATTGTTTTAGTGGGAGGAGAGAGAAATTGAAAAATGGACACTTGGAGTAATATGAAAGAACTATCATACTCTAAGGAGCATTTAATAGTAACTTGTGGTGTCATTCTGAAATAAACTTTACCAGGAGGCGAGCAACTGGCACAAGCTGGATCCTAACTTGGATCCCAACTTTGGTCCTACCTTACTCTGTGCTTGGAAGCGATTGTAAGTCACTGGGAATCGAAGATGGGAGATAAAATTTTGGTGTTGGCAGGTTGGTAGTCCTGGTGATAACCTCAGGGGAAGCGTGTAAGACAGAAAAAGGCACAAGCTGCTGGACAGTTAGGGGATAAAGGGCTGATAAGGCCAAAGAGGATACTTGCAGGATCCCTTATAGGATCTAAATTGGTTTCCTGTCACATATTTTATGTTTGATAATGAATGTTTAATTCAATGGGAAAAAGATTTTGAGTTTCCTTTCCCTAGCCTTGCAAACAATTTGGAATCAGAGTTTGGACCCGCATTTCAATAACTTTTTCTGCTACAAAAATGAATGTAGCTCTAATTATTTACTTTATAATGTACTTGCATGACTAATTCATTCTAAGATCCTTGGATAAATGCTGTCATGGAGCAAAGTGGTTTATGGTCTCTGCACTGTGCATTTTAAAACTGCAGCTAAAATATTTGGGGAATTGTTTTATGAGTGAAATTGTTTTATGAATGTTATCCAAATTATTTTGAGAAAAGCTTGGAACTGCACACAGAGTTTGATGCAAAAGGTCAGTTATATAACTATATTTCTATTGCATCTTCGAGAGACATTTTATTTTCTGTACCAGTTTTAACCTTGAATAACAGTGGTATGGTGTCTGTGAGCTCTTGAACATTGTTTATTATTTTCTCAGATGTTGCTGATTTATAGAAGTAGTTCTTCAATCAGTATCATGTTTTTCTTTGAACTTATTTCTTCCTTCTTCCTACTTCCCACTTAATTTTAAGAACTTTAGTTACCTGAAAATATGCAAACAGTAAACCAACCCTTTTTAAAATTCCACTACCTACCTGTGATTCTTTCTTTTTTTCTCTGATGGATATAATCAAAATTCTCATGCTTCCTCTTTGGTGTTATGTACCTTACATGACATCTAGAGGCCAAAATTGATGTGAGCTGTAATTAATCTTTCTGCAAGGCTTTATAGACCCATTGGTAAACCAGAGATAGGAATCACACTGTCTGCATACTTAGAGTTGTTGGACATCCCAAAATAAATCAGCATTCAGAAACCGTATTTCACGCTGTCATTGTCCAGCAGATGTAAAAGATTGGTTGAGGGGGAAGAAAAGAAAAAAAGATGTGTGTAAAACAAAGACTGCATTTGTTTTATGTGCACTCCCCTGTGCAATTAGTTTTTATACAAGTTGTACAGTAATCTAATTAGAGCATCTGACATTTTCTGTGACAACCAGAAGCCTTTAGGTAATCAATAATGTTAATGTAAAGTGGCTGATTAAATACACCTTCATTTCCATCTGTATTCTCAAGTTGATATGCAAATTCACCTTGCCTGTTTCATTTCAAACACCTGTCTTCTGAGTCTTTGTTTTAACTATATCTACTTCATCCATCAAAAGATCAAAAGACCAAATTTTGCTATATAAACCATAATATTGTACCGTTGTAACTTCATATGCAGTTTGTGAGCTGCTTCAAAACATCTCATTCAAGAAGCTTGAGTGTAATTAAGCTATTGCTATGTATTTGCAAGCATATTACTAAACAGAGCAAGCAGAGAATAACTCACATTTTTTTAGAGGTTGAGTTTGCATAGCTTAAATATGGATCACAATTTTTAACTTTTTTTTTTTCTGCTTTTTTATCAGGTAAAGGTAAAGATTCATTTTGTGTTGATGCATGCAGGAAAATATCTCCTTCTGTTGAAGAGAGACATCTTTTTTGGCAAATTGCTGTATTAGACCTAGTTTATAATTTTAAGCTACATATTTTAACTTCTCTTTTTCATGCTCAGGTTTACTATTCTCTATATCCTGGTTAAAAACATGGCTCTCAGCCCATTGATTAGCAATTAGCTAAGCTTGTTTCAAGTCATAAACACTTTAGACCTTGAACTGATGCTTGCACAGAACCTTCCTAACTAGTTTAAGCTTCCTCTTACAGGCTTGGAATTCGGTTTGGATTACCAACACTCAGCTGCAGTGTATAAGAGACTATTATCAACAATAGTAATTAGCTTCTATGTAATGTTTTGCTTAAAAAATAAAATTATATTGCTATAGAATTCTTTAAAATTAGATCGCAGTGGAGTCTTCATTTAACGCTTCTACTCAGTCCCCTAAATTCCAGTTCATAAGGGCTGGTCTGGGATTTTTGGGACAGTGTGGTGCCTGCACCAAGGCAGGCAGGGTGTCCTGGGGGTGGCAGGATTGCAGGATGCAGGGCCAGGAACTGGAGAAGCTGGAAGCACACTTGAAGCAATTTCTGTTATGTTTGTCTGCAGTTAATAATCCTAATTGGCTACAGTTACCCATTTCTTCAAAAGAGTATTTTAGCTGAAAAATTCAAATGCCATGGTGGCTTTTGCATTCTCATTAAGGATAATCATTATCTGGGATTGTTCTCATGATATAATTTTAAATTATATTAATTCAGTTCTTTACCACTCCTTTTTTTAATAGCAAAAAAAATGAATAATTTTAATGTTTTAATGCCTAGACCTAACACAGCACAATACTAGAACTCATTAATAAATACCTGAGGAAATTACAGGCCTAAATTTTGGTGGGTGTAACATTTTCTCCCATAAGTGACACAAATATCTTTTTGTACTGGGTGTGCATGGCCAGGTTTGGGTGGCAGGGGTGCTACAGGGGTGGCTGCTGTGGTAAATGCTCTCTCTCTGTCCTTATCTCAACTCATGAACCCTTTGTTATATTTTCTCTCCCCTGTCCAGCTGTGGAAGGAAGTGATAAAGAGACTTTGGTGGGTGCCCAGCATCCAGTCAGGATCAACCCGCTACACTTTGAAATTACTAAATTTTGGCTTCTATATTTCAAATAAAAATAGTTTACTCTGAAAAAAAAAACCAAACCAAACTCCAAAAAAAAAAAA
>VWZT01009439.1:17569-41778 GCA_013397055.1 Pachycephala philippinensis | reverse complement strand
AAAAAAAAAAAAAAAAAACCACCAAAAAAACCAGACAAGCAACTAAAATATATACATAACAAAACCACATATCCCTGACAAGTTTCTCTACAGATTTCTGTCCTGTGAACTAAAACCAAACTTTTTGACAAAAAAGCAAACAAAAAAATTCTTTCCACTTCTTATTGTGCAAATTAAATCACAGTTTTTCGTTCAATGTATTCAAATACTTTAAGTAAACTGATGGAATAAGAAAAGATAAAGGTGACTTCAGATAAAACAAGAAAGGATGTTGAAGGCTTTATTGGAAATGCCAGAATATGTTTATTCATAGATTTCTCAGAAACAGTATTTATAAGTCTGTGTGTTATGCACATAAATATTTGCAGAAATAGTTTTGTATTCCTGAAGTTTTAGCATATGTTAAGATGCAAGATGATTGGCATCTCCCAGTTATCCGACTTTTTTTTTAAATGTTCTACAATTAATTTTATTTGTTGCCACCTTCCAATTTCCCCAAAATATTTTTTTCATGGTAGGACTACACATAAGGGCTAACATTGTTTTGTGTGAAGCTTACATATTTTTTTAGTTTATAACAATTATTCTGGGAGAATTATCACATCTTTTTGAAATTTTTGTGCTTAAAGAATTTCTTCCTATGCTAAATAGTCCAAGGAGTATGTTTACTTATTTGTATTACTCTATTTAAATTATTTCAGAACTTAAATACTAATAATGCACAGGAAAAATTAGATATTTCTGTATCAGTTCTGACTTTTCCTAGTATCTTATATCATAATTTATTTCAACTTTAAGAGCAGATTCACCAAGAGGCTAAAGGAAGTAGAGCCAGCAAGCTGAGCTGGGTTTTCTGCTTGTTTTGCCTCTAAATAGCCAAAGCACATTGATGATGCATAAGACCCTAAATTTGAAATATTACTGACATCAGCACGTTGTATAAGGGCAAAAGGGAGAGCTCAATCTGCAAGTCCCGATTTCTAAAACCTCTGTGGATGTGTATGATTAGATTTTTTTTCATGCTGCTGCTTCCCCAGCAGAGGGAATGGTGTGAAAGGGAGGCTTCCAGGCACTGTGGCCAAGTGATTTTTAAATTCCATGATGATGGAGCTGAGTACTCCCCCCATCCCACTTCTAATGCCTTTACTCAGTCTCCCTCAGACTCTGGATATATATTACAAACCACCAGAAATTCTGCATACAAATTTGATTTACTCATTAGCTCTGATGTCACAATTACCTCTTTAGTATTTAGTCTCACTGTTGTTAAGTAAAATTAACTGTATAATAAGAGATACTAAACTTAACTTTTCTTTTTCTTGAGCAGAGGATTATATACAGGAATTCCACAGCTATTAAAAATAAACTTCAAGAATGCATAATATTTTCTTTTTGAGGTCATTAGCTGAAAAAGACCGACGTACGCTAAATGGACCAACACTTTTCTTATGGGAGTGAAATTTTAATTAACTTTAACTCAGATTAATTAACTACCTTGTAATCTCACAGAAAAATTAATCGTTCTCACAGGCTGCGTAGTAATTTCAGGGATAATGCATTACATTCATCACTCACAACAAAAGCCTTTGCAAGATGGCACTTGGTCAGTACAAGTAGTGCAACAAATGAGATTTCCCCCTGAGATTTCTCCAGGTTGAACTGTCCCACACTCAGCTTTTCCTCACAGGAGAGATGTTTTAGTCCCTTGCCTTTCTTTTTGGCGCTTCCCTGGACTCTCTCCACTTTGCCCATCTCTCTTGTGCTGATGAGCCCAGCCATCAGCAGAGGTGTGACCTCTCCATGTTGAAAAGAGAGCTAATATCACCTGGCACGTTTGCAAACAGCACAAAGCTTTGAGAAATTCGTCTGGTTTATCTGCTTCCAGCCACAGAAAATACCCTGCCTGGCCTCCAGCTCCCAGCTAGAGGACAGCAGGTCTCTCTTGGGTTGAAAGTCACATCTGCCAGCCTCTTATGGCTGTCTTGGATGCCTGCACGGTAATGAATACTACGTTTAAGCAACAGAATCTTATCCCCACTGTTTTGTTTCATGGTGGTTTTTTTTTCCACTTTATCCCTAGACTTTTGAACTCTTTTTTTTTTTTTTTTTTAATTTAGAAAAATTTTATTTCATTATTTCCTCTTGACAGCTGCTAGTTGTTCACGTGTAATCTTTCACGTGCTGTGTATTTCGTTTGCTTATTCATCCCAGAATTTTTTTTCTTTCTAAAAAATGTCAATACACATTCTATTTCTTGTCTTTTAGGACCTCATCTGTCTTCAAAATGTCAGGTATTCTGAATAGCAGCTAACCAGAAAATAGTAATCTGATACTGATACAATAATTTAGCAATCCAAATATATCAGATGGCAGTAATTTGCTGCAAGTAAGTTGTTATCTCCTGTTCTTTACTGCATTTGCTTTCCCACACCGCCGAATCCAGCATTGCCTATAACCACATTGCCCTAGCTGCTGGACCTTTGGGTACATCTTTCCTTCCAAAGGGCATTACATGTCTGTAGAATAAAGGTCTGTGCTTCTATCCACCAGGAATCCTTAGTGATATCAAAATAATTGTAGAGTGTAACACAATTTTATTTTTATACACACAGCTGTACTGAATCCTACTGCATGTGCCTGCATGCACCATCCCACAATTATAGCAAATTCTGACTCATTAGTAGGGCACCAATATTTTTTTTACTGTTTTGAGGCAGCAGACTACAAGCAGATCAAATCCAAGTAATGACCTACCAGTAGGATCTTGGCCATTTATGCTTTAAATGTATTTTTAGTGAATAGACCTTTAAGAAATCAATGAAAGCTCTGAAATGGTCATTTTTCAAATGGCTAATCTCTTCTTCAGCTTTTCCATTGTATCAGATATCAGGATCATTTAAGGCTGAAGCATAAACTGCTTTTCTGTCTCAGAAAAATCTTTCATTTCTTTTTTTTTATCTCAAGTTTCGGCTTCAGCTACTGGATTTGGGCAGCTCTTTGAATTTACATACAGAATAACTTCCAGATGACTTTGAATTCCTCACAAAGACATAGAAAAGGAAGTTAGATTTAAAGATGATAATTATTAGCACTTACATCTTGTAGCTTTCAGGTACACAAAACTCCCATCAACTTCAATATAAGCTTATTTTTGCCATCTGTGTCACCAGTGAAGATAATTTTATTCATAGGTTTTATGAATTGTAGACATAGTCCTGATATATCACCTTCAGAACAACAACATCAAGGAAAAAATGGTAATTTGTCAAAAAACAGTAAAACTCTTTTATTGCAAACTTTGTCCCAGCTTTCCTGGCAAGAAACAACCCCATTTCTCACATACCACTGCTTTGCAAGTGGAATTTTAAAGGTAAAACATGCCTGAAATAATTGCATGTGTACTTTTGCATAGGAGAAAAAATTTGATATCTTTTGCCTACAGAAAAAAAAAAAATTTCAAGAGTCAGGGGTTTTTTTTTATTACTTTATTTTTAAATATTAAGTATTTTCCAGAGTCAGAACAATGTTTAGATATTTAAAGTAAACCCCTGGAAACTGAGTCACCTCTACCTTTTTAACTGCAAATGCTGGCTTCTTGTTGCAACTTTTGATGTGGTTCTTGGAATCTGTCATTCTCTCATACACTGTTCATACTGTAGGAATGTGGAGCTGTAACTAATAACTAATAATTAATATACCAATACCCTGTGCTGTAATGAGCTGGGGATGAAGGAATTTTGTGTTCTTTTGGAGCCCCCATGAAATTCTTGAATAGATTTTAGCTCTCCTAGAGCAGAGATGGAGGGATTCACCTCTGTAGGTTCAAGATCTACACATTTAAGTGAGGTGATGTACATCAGAGCTATAAATCCACCTGTTACTTTATTTTCATAACAGCAGTAATTAAATGTCTTGCCATAATGATTTTAAGAAACCTTGAGCTGCCAGATTCCATGCAAGGTATCGGGTATTTAAATTTAAATAATACTCAGAAAATACAGTTTGAAAAATGGCAGCATAAAAAAGTAGAGTGCATTTGTATCTTCAGTTCACATATCTCAGCTGTCTTGTTCTCATTAATCAGAGTAAAATGTTTCAAAAATTAATCAATTTGTGAAGTCACTCCAGGAGTACATCCTTATACATTTCCTTCTTTTAATTATTTTTGAACAGAGATTTATTTAAAGGAATGATTGACAAGGTTAATGAGATAAAGGGAATATTTTCAGAAGGGTATTTGATTGGATTTTTTAATATTTTCACTATCGATTATCATATTTTTACCGACTCCTGCAAGGTTTTCTACTATGCTTTAATCCAGTTTTCAGGAAGTATTTTAAAAAACAGGAGACCACTCATTAGATTTGATGCTTAAATATTTCAAACAGCAAATTTTTCTTTTGGGATAGTTTAAAAACTGGAGTTTGGGATAGAAATTAAAATCTATCTTCAATGCATCTATTATCAATTCATCAGTGAAGTTTGGATGACCTTTTATTACACAGCCAAAGCTGCTGAAGTGCAGCTTGCAGCTTGCTGTGCGTGTTTGTGTAACACTAAAACCAAATTCAATTTTTGGTTGTTTTTTTTTTTTTCCATGAGAAGAACAGCAAAACCAAAACCATATGGGATTTCCTAAATGGAGGCATCTAATGTATTTTATGTTTCAGTAATATCTTGTCTAATAACAAATTTTGTTATAGAAGGAAGTGAATTATAGGGAAATTAATCTTACTAATAAACTCTTACCAATTGTGCCTGTTGCAGCTTTTCTTCACCTCTCTGAAGACCCAGAGAGGAACAACCCGTGCACCTGAGGACTTTTCCTAATATTTCCAAATTCTGTGCCACTGGAGAGCCATGCTTTGCTCCAGAGGCACACCCGGAGGGTGCAGACAGCAGGATGCTGCTGGGCGTGAGCAGACTGACAAGCAGAGCTGCTTTCGGCTCAAGAAAAAACAGTGCAGAATTCCTGAGGAGTCTCTGGGAGATTTGCAGCTCCTGGGGAAGCTTTTAAGTGCTCTTTAGGCATCAGTGCAGCACCAAGGCAGCTGCATGTCTGAACTCCCAGCTCCTGGAGCCCCCATCATCGCTGTGGGATTCCTGCCCCGGGACTGTCCAGAAATAGGATGCAGCTTCCTGCAGCAGCCACCTCCTGACAATTTGTGAAAGACTGATGAAGGCACAGCACAGTTAAGACAAAGAATTTCCACGTACCCCTTTGTCCCAAAAGGTTTGTGTTGATAGGTTATCATTCCCAGGGGTGATGAAGTCCTGCCACAAGCCCTGCAGCCAGTGATTCCCAGAGGGATATGGTAATTTTTTGTATTAAAGGAAAAGAAAGTCCCAGATTATAGACATCAGTCCATTACAGATGTCCATCTGCCATACCTGCAGCAGCCTTGTGCCTGTGCCTTTACAGTCCATGGTGGTCAATAATGTCCACAGGTGATGTGAGGAGGGACAGATTTGAAGAGCCAGCACCAGGTGTTTTGATCTGTGCCACAGTTCACGTCAATGAGGACAAAATTCTTGTTGCCAAAGCCAGATTTCTGTGCAAGTTTATAGCAAGTTTATAATTTTCTGATAGCAAGTTTATAATACCCTGAATACAATAAATGGAGGCTGGATTAGGGGTGAGTAAAGCTGGTAATCTATGGAACCTAAAATATAGATATAAGTGCTTTATATATAGATACATTTTCATACACAATATATAACTGTCAGCACCTTTTTAAAGGAGACTAACACAGAATGCATTTATTCGCACTGGCTTCCTAGTTAGAAATGTACTTTCAGGCAATGTATCTTTCGAGGTGAAAAATAACTATAACAGCAAACTTATCTCGTTATTAGATCTTCCATAGATATTTTGGTCCTGTGCACTGTGAAAAACAAAAGACGATGAAACTTCTTTGAGGAACTTCGAAAAGACCAACAGTATTACAGAAAAAAAGAAGTTCTACAGATAAAAGTGAGGCATTGCAATGCCTTGTTTCCACAGAGCTTGCACATGCAAATATTGAATCAGAGGCTGAGCCAATTAAAGGCACAAAGTCCTTGCACTGTAGAAGTGAAGAGCTGCAAACTGGGAAGCTAAAATAAGAGATGTCAAACTAATATTTATATGTATAAACAAACATATGCAACAGTCTGAATAAGTAAATAATTTACCTGGAATTTGCAGAGACAAGACACATTCATGACAATATCCTTGTCTGTGGATACTGCAAAAGTGAAAATATATATATATATATATATATATTAATGTCTTTGCACAAAGAAGGGGAAAAGAGCAAGACTGACTTTCATCTGGTAAGAAGTGAACCAAAGTGGTTTATAGAGATGTTGCATCTTTAAAATTATTATCTTAATATTACTATTGATTTCAATAATAATACTGCTATTAATATGGATAATGAATAATAATGGATAATTAGTAGCAGGTGAGAAAAGGAGGTGATGTGGGAGGTGGCTTTAGAAATCCCAGGTGTTGGGCTCTGACAGATAATGTTGATATCTGGACATGTGGAACAATAGTGTGGACAAAAAGGAAGTTTAATTTAAATAGGATTATTTTAAAGCAGAATAACATAATATGATGGAGTTGTTTAAACATTATTTCTCATCTATATAGACTATAAATATTATATTAGGAAGATACCTTCTAATAAGTACCTCCTTTATGCCTAAACATATTTTTGTTCAAATGCAAAAGACTGAAAAAAATTTTATTTGGTAACAAATATGACTATTACTGACAATTTTGTTATAGTTAATAACATACCTGGAAATAGTAAATGGTGTTTGCACGCTCACAAATGAAGTTATATTGAAAGCTTCACTGCCTGGGTCATCTTAGAGTAAGTAATGGAAAATATTGGAATTATGGCAGTAGTTGTTAATTTACAAGGTATCTTTTGTTTCATTACATAAAATGAAGGGATACCAATATTCTTCTCTTACTGTAGATCATTTGTAATGCATGTTATATCACAAGCTTTTGCCTCATCTAAGACTATACCCAAGCACTTCTTAAATTCTATTTTGGATAGTTCTGTAGCAAATCATCCACAGTATTTTATTTATTTATGCCTTCCCTCAAATAGTCCTTGCTTCAGTATCTTTCATTTTAAAATGAAATAAAAATTTACTGGGCCATGTCTGGGAGATGCTTGTGTCTAATAATTTCATTAGCTTTTCCCTGATGAATTTTGTAGACTTCACTTCTTCCACTGAGATGGGCTTTCATGGATCAATTAAGTGCAGTCATTCCCTAAGCGGAAAATCAAATTAAATGCAGCCAGGAAAACAGAGTGGTCAAACTATGGCACTCTGCTGTGAGATTGGAGTGAGTTTGTGAGGAGAGCAGTCATCCTTGGAAAATGGTACTGTCCAGTTTTGCTTTCCTTTCTTGTCTACATAATCTGATGCCCAAAATACTGACAGCTCTTGGTGCTTTAACAGTTGCTGGTGTGGATAGAGCTGACTTGTTGATCATACTGGGGGAAAGCCTGGTTTTGCCTTTCCTCCTCCCAGAAAGAAGTACCTGGAGTATTTCACTGAAAATGGAAAGGCAGTCTGTCTCTTGGCAGTGACCCAGGAAAGCGTTTAGTGCAAAAGGAATTCCTGTTTTGTTGTCTCCTCCTCAGTAAATGATGGACCAAACCCGAGAGTGGCACCTCTGGCTCAATGTGCTGGTTTGCACATGGAGTCCTGAAAACATTATCTGTGCATTCAGTGAAACAACCCAAAACTCCCAATTTGCATACCCACAGAGAAACCAACTGAACATAATCCTACCTTATGTATACAATTGGATTTTTTTTTTTAATTTTTTTTTTTTTTAGTGATGGGCAGACTTTTCTTAATTAAATAAGTAGCTGATAAATATTTAGGACATGTTCTGATAACATGTCACAGCATATTTGAAATTCCATGTGAATAAATGCCTAAAGAAGGAGAGAAATAAGCTTTACAGTGTTTCCCTGCCTTTACTAACTACACCAAGTGTTCTGCACTGGAAAATATCACAAATACCCCCCAAAATTCACAAAAAGTTTTTGACTTCTACAAAAGGATTTTCCTTAGTCTCTTTTTTGTACATAAATTAAGTTTGGAGCTGTGAGTGTGGGTAAAGCCTTAGGGCTTGTTGGACTCCAGCTGAGATGCCTAAGGCTCTGTGTCAAGGCACAGGGATTCTGAGATATTATCCACTGATTAGAAAGTAATGTTTTAATATGAGGCTTGGAGTTCAACTGCTCTTTCATTTAGTTTGACATCCTCCTTGTTTGTCTTTCTGACATCATGCCACAGATTTTGCTGAAACTTCTCTCTCTTAGTAAAAATAAATCTAGAAAAGAAAAAAATAAAAGCCTCATACTGTGTATAAATGCAGGTTTGCAACGAAAGGTGATGCAATTGATGCCATTTGGATGATAGAATTCAGATATCAGTGGATATCACTGGAGAAATCGCCAAGCATTCACAAAAGGAAAATGCAATATTCCCTATAGATTTCTTTGCATTGCCCATTTTAAGGGCATAAAATGAATAGTGGTTCTCTATTAGGAGAAATCAGAGAGTAGTCATTTATGAAAGCAATTCACCTGCAGTGTGGAAATTGAGAACTGTTTGTTTGCCCATCTGGTTTTCACACTTTTTTAATATCCAGGTGTATATGGCCTGAATGGGAGATGGGTCTGGTTTAACTTACACAGCCATCCAGAATATTGGACTTTTATCACAAGTTTACTCAAAGTTAGGAGTTATTTATAGTTTGGAAACAGCTTCTGAAAAGCTGCTGTTCAAAACAAGGGAGAGGCACAGAATAGAGCTCCTTCTGAAGGTACCATATTGTCTCTGAGACTCTTTAGGGGTCCGTTCCAAATATGTGAGGTTCTCAATTAGTTTTAAAAAATACCCAAATTAAACTCATGCCATAGTGTCATTTAAGTAATAATTTCATATCAAAGTATCCTGCAGTGGTTCTATTCTACATGCTGGAAGCAGAAGTGTTCCGTGTTGCTGAAGAATATTTTCACTTAGTGGTGAATGGTTACTCAAAATTAAGCAGACAAGAAGACTGAATAATGCATAAGATCTGTGACACAAGCAGAAATATAATTCCTTTTTCCAGGACCATACTCTAATGCTTTATCCATAAGATTATCTTTTGCTGTCAAGATAATTTATCTAAAAATGGAGCAGTAGAACTAGAAAAGATAGAAGAGAAATCAACAGAGTTATGGAATGGTTTCGGTACGAAGAATAATTTTATAGACAAGGACTCTTCAGATTGAAAGAGAGAGCACTGAAGGGGGAATATGACATAAGACTGTAAAATTGAGACTGCCAAGAAGGAAATGAAGAATGTCTCTCATGAAAAAGGAGGGAGTGATTGTTAACTGGAACAAAGTAGATGCTTATTCACATAACGGGCAGATAAAGAGTGAATCACATTTCCATAGGATGTTGTGGCATTAGACTGGTTCTAAAATGATCACAAACATTGATGAAATAAAAAACAAGCAAGAGCTATTAAATATAGCTATTTTAAGCATGAAGGTATTAAGAAAGATTCAATATTGATATTTAATATTTATTCTGTCTCAGAAAATCCATAAAACATAGCAAAATGGAAGCTGCCAGAGAATTCAGCAGAATTTGAGTACTCTGTCCCTGAGTGCTTCTCCAGGCATCCTCTGCTGGCAACCCTCAAAATATGGGGTAGTGGACTAGACATAATTTTGGAACTCACTTTTACTAAGAATGATCATCTGGGATGCTGCTGACCCATTAAACAAGGTATTTGAATGAGAAAATTAAATGTTTATATCTAAATGTTTAAAATTAAGTATGGAATGCACATATAGCAATTGTTATATTGATAATCTTACTCTGAAAGATGTGACAAGGATATAAATGATAAGGATATAAAGCTATTAGAGAGTGACCAAAGGAGGGACATGAGGATGGTGAAGGGATCAGGAGAGGAAGCCCTGTGGGAAGCGGACTGAGGTCACTCGGTCTGTTCAGTCTGAGGAAGAGGAGGCTGAGGGGAGAACTCATTGTGGCCTAAAACATCCTCATGAGAGGAAGAGGAGGAGCAGGCACTGATCTCTTTATTTAGTTACCAGTGACAGGACCCAAGGAAACGGCCTGAAGCTGAGTCAGGGGAGGTTTAGGGTGGATATCAGGAAAAGGTTCTTCCCCCAGGAGGTGGCTGGGTGCTGAACAGGCTCCCCAGGGCAGTGGTCACAGCACCAAGCCTGACGGAGTTCAAGAAGTGTTTGGACAATGCTCTCAGGCACATGGTGAGACTCTTGGGGTGTCCTGTGCAGGGCCAGGAGTTGCACTCTATGATATTTGCGGGTCCCTTCCAACTTTGGAAATCCTATGATTCCACGACAACTCTTATTTTTCATCCATGTGACCTATAAAGTACATGACCATTTAGTTACTGCAGCTATCTTTCCAGGCTTAGCAGTGATATTGCATAGGTATATGAACACCAGTTTTTGTGGATCATTTTTCAAAACTCTGTTGTCTAAAAGTTATTTAATTTTCATTATTTTAAAGAAAAATACCCATAGAATTATAACAGCAGTTCTGCCAGGAAATGTTTTTTTATTGCTCCTTCCAGATACAGCTTACAGGACAAAACTTTGCTTTGTGACATTGATCACGTTTTTTGTTTTACTTCTGTCTGAGAACTTTGTTGGAATTGTAAGGCTTTCTTCTTTAAATTGCTAAAAGTTTGCAGTCTGGCAGGTTTTTGCCTACCTATTCTTTCCTGAAGCAGGTTTTAAGGGAATAAAGCTGCACATAAGATGAACAAGATGTACCTTATTAGTGGTCCTAAAACAAATGGGATAATATTCTGTAAAAGCCTAACTATGTATAGGAAATAAGAATGGTCATAAGTAAGAATGTTTTTGAGTTGTAATATTGATATCTGTTGTATGAATCCAGGTAGTCCTGTATCCTGTCTTGGAGAATGACCAATATAGGCTGCCTAGGGACCAGAGCAAAAAAAGAGCAGGGACACAGTGATACGTCCCAGAAGGGTCTCCCAGTCTCCACCATTTTGCTGCTCAGGGACTGTCTGACCCAGGGATGGCTGTAAGTAAGTGTATAATTAATAATTCATTGTGGTCTTCCACTTTTCATGAACTTGTTCTCTTTTCCCTTGGCGTTGTGTAGCTTTTTAGCATCCGTCACATTGTTTCCCCTCTTGTCCTTTTCCTCACCATTCACCCCTTTCAAAAATACGACAATTGTGCTCAACACAGAGTACAAAACAGAATGGGAACATGTGCACCAAATACTTTGAGTATGACTGACTGTAATGTTTATGTTGAAGAACACAGAATATTTCAGGACAACAGTCCTGAACTTTGCTGTCAAAGTTTGCTTTCCATCATGACTTTTCACAGGTATCTTCTGAAATTATTAATCTACTAAGCAGAGCTTATTTTTACATTGTTTTATTGAAAAGGATCTTGGGTGAAGGCACAGCATGGAAGAAGTTTGTGCTTGGTGACATTAGATGCCTAGCTAGCTCTTAAAAGGTTGAAAAGAGAAGAACAATTCAAGAACAACCCAACCAGCCTCCTTCCCCCAAATATGATTCTCTCTTGCCTCTGGGAAGTTGTGTGGTTTCATGCAACAGGACCAAGGCAAGCACCTGAAATGAAGTGCAATATATATTACTTTCAGATGTATTTTGAAATGTTATTGAGGCCCATCACTAAAATATTCAGCCCATCAAAACGTTTCTTTGACAAAACCAGGACTTTTTGTAGAAAGCTTTTAGAGCTTAAATATTGGCAGCAGCTAAATGTTTTAATCTGAGGTTTATAAAGAAAAACAGGAGACAGCTACGTGAGAAAGTCTTGGATAAAGCAGCCTCATTAGCTGGTGGGTTTAATTTAAAGGTTGTACTTCAAATACTGTTTGCAATATTCTGGGCCTATGAAATACATGTTTATTCAGAAATTTTGTAATAATACTTCTATGTTCTTTTTGTGTGTAAACAATTTTACATATGCTAACACTGGATTTTGCTTGTTGCATTATTACTGTTGTTTCTTATGGCCAAATAGGATGGCCAAATTCTAGTTTAAGAGTTTGGCGAAAGGCAGAATTTTAGGTAATAATCAGCACCTATATCCTCTTTAAACAAGCAATATTATATCTAAAATATTAAAATTCTAGTCTTTATACTGTAGAAAAATAGATCATAATAAATAGTTACACACTGGCATTTTGAGTGGCAACCCATACCTGAGTTCCAAACAAGTTTTAGTTAAAAATATGGGTTTTAAGCCACAGTGACGGCAAGTGTCTTCTTACTCCTCATACGTTTAAAAAATGAAGCTTAGCAAGTTGGTTTGTTAGATAGATGAGAAGGGGAATATTTCACTTCTACCCACATGATTTGTACCTCAGCATTGCAGATCTCTGAGATTTTATATAAATGTAAGTATTTATATGTATGAGAATAAAAAGCAGAAGAAAATGAAAGATAGCAGGAAAGAGACAAGTAGTTTTTCACCCCTGATTAGCTTCATTTTTTCTTTCTTGAATACAGGATGGAAAAAAAGCCCTTTCTTTGGGATTTAGGAAATGAATGATTATCTAACTTTTTATAAAAGAAAGTTTTTTAAACCAAAAAGTTTGACGGTTTTGCTGAATCTCTCCTGACAGAGTCTTACTGTTCTTCCTGTACTTAATCTCAAATTTATAAAATAACTATGCAAAAATATTTCTTCTTTACGCTGATTGCAAAAATTTGTGATTTAAAACAGATAAGAAGTTTGGTCTGGCAAAATTAAGATTTCTAAAATCGCATCCTTACTTGGACTTTCTTGATAAATCTCCATATTTACATATTATAAAAGGGGAGCATTATTTATACAAAACCTAATCTTGCTCCAGTGTTACGTACTAACACTAGTGATTGGGAACTACTTTCATCTGTTTTCTCTTTGGGTAATCCCTGCTTTTTTGCAGGTTCTAGAAGAGAATCTGTTGTGGATCTCACGTTATTAAAGCAATTTCAAATGAGCCTGGAGTAGTGGTGCAATTACTGAGTTGTTTGTGAGGTAAGAGTAAGAAACAGGATGCAGAGGCTGTGAATCCTCCAGCATGGGACCTGGAGGACATCCTCACACAATTCTGTGTGGCATGGGAAGTGGTTTTCCTGGCAAAAGCAGAGAAATGAAGGGACTTCACCTCTAAAACTGCTTTTGTGTAAAATTTGTTTTTCTCCTTCACTTGAAAATCATTTTTTCTCTTTAAATATTTCTTAATTCATTTGTTTGAAAAGTAGAATTAACTTTAGAAAACAGTAGAAAACAAAGCTATAGGAAGTTTCTGAGTTGATTAACAGTAGGAAAACATATTGACTTTCAAATATTTGGATATTCCTCCCTTTTTACCAGAAGAAAAAATATCACCAAAGACATCAGTCAGGATTAGAAGAAATGTTCAGAAAGATCTGAAGTGAATTTCATTCAAAGTGGTTAGGAGGAAAATGCTCCTTTATGTTAAAACATATCTTCTGTAAAATAATCTTAGCAGGAGGTACGATGAAATTCCTTGTAGGTTATTTTTTACTTTGGGCTAAAATGGTGAAAAATGTGCAGTAGAGAAGAGTTCTTCAGTGTCAGGACCCAGACCAAAGGTCTTACAGCCTTGGCAAGATTCTACATAATGTTCTTCAGAAAAATTACTTCCCCCTGCTCTTTTTTGTCTAATCCAAAATAGATGACACCAACAAAGCAGTGTGCTGTGCCCTAAACTTTGTGTTCTTGCCACCTACCCAGGTAGGCATATTTTATTTTCAGTTCCCTTCATTTTACTTCTTAGAGATTCACTCAGGAGACACTGTTAATGTTGACGAAGAGCCTGGTGTCACTGAGCTCATGCTGATAAAGACAGAAGAGAGATGGGCTCTTCTGAGGCTTGTTTGAAGATTAAATACATCTCACATCTAGATTGGGAGGTTTTGACTTTGAAACCATGAGAAAGTGCAGTGACTCAATGTGAATCAGAGATGAGGCTGTCGTAGCTGCCTTCCAACATTAATGAGCATTAATGTAGGATGCTCTTACACACACATTTGCCTATTTCTAATGAAAATTAGGTTCTTCAAACTATTGCAGTTATAGAAATAATATTTGGAGCAAGAAGATCTTAGAGTTATTCACATTTCATGGACATCATGTCGTCTTTTACCTGTCAAAATCCAACTGGTATCCAAAGTGAAGAACTGATTTGACTTGTTTGAAAAGTTAAAAGTGTAATAGGTAGAGATGGCAATAAAACATCCAGTGAAAATCAGCACTGCTGCAGTGTTGTTTTGTTTTCATAATCTGCCTTATTAAATTTACAATATCTTCTGTCTCTATCTATGAATCCAAAGCTGGTGATAAAGACTCCCAAAAGATAACTTTGTTGGTACGAGCAAGAAAAAATAATCTCATTTGTATAGCTGCCTACAGATGATTCAGTGAATACCGAGCTTTGAGGGCAGGGTATCAGATCAAACACCAGCAACCAAAATAAAATTCTCCTTTACCGACAACCACCTTACACAGTGCTAGGTGATATCAGAGTGATAATTCTGCACATCAGATGCTGTAGTAAGGGACTGGCCCAACCACCCATGTCCACTGTGGACTCAGTCTAAACACCACCCAGTCGATGCTGTCAGATACAGTCAGGTTTCATGGATTGATATGCAATTCCTCGCTATTTCAAAGAATAAGCAATTTGAGCAAAAATTCCTGCTGTTCCTAGTTATCCTTCAAGATTCAAGTTTTCCCTGACAAGAGATTTTTTTCAACACTTTTCTGTGTTGCTCAGCATTCCTCAGAACAAATGAAGCCATGCATACAGCCTTGTTTTGTCGCTGTTTTTGTTGTGCCCAGCAGAACTCCGTGTGACATTCCTTCATTTTACATGAATTCTGGGGTCGTTGCTTGTTTGCTCTACACGAAAACAGTTTCTTAGAATAATAAGGTGTTTATGTATGTAATATTTCTCCTTTACTTGTGTCTAACTGATTGTGACAACCTTGCAAGTAGCTGTCAAATTTCTTTGTTTACATTTGTTTATTGTCTTCAGATTGCAATCTCACCTCCTCCCTTGCTGCTGTGACAAGTTCATTACTGGATCCCATCCAGCCTTTTGGTGTCAGCCAAGGGAACATCTCCTTGGCCAGACTAAGCCTTTGTGGAACAGTCTTACAGAATTCTAAACAGGTCCCAAGGTCTGTATAAATACTTAAATATATTAGGTCTCTATTCCTGGAATGATACAGAAAAGCATTTACATATTCAGGGTAAATTCTTTACAGTCAGCACAGCTGAAGTATTGAAGTTCCTTTGTGGTTTGGTTTGTTTTCTCCAAGGGTTCGTCAGCTGGTAAAAGGACAAAGCTGAACATGATGTGAAACTGATAAATGACTGCTTCCAAATGTGGGGTACTTATTTGTAAGAATTTTATTATATATATTTTTATTATCCCATATTTAATTTATATATTATATTTATCCTACATTTTATTATCCTATATTTTATTACAGGACTGTGCAGTGTAATTTTAAATTATTTTTTTATTCAATACCTGAAATTTGAATTGCATTGTTGTACAGTTTTGTCAACCTAAATCATTAATAATACGTTAAATGAAAGGATGAAAATCTCTATTTATTTTTTTTGTCTACTCACTACGTACTATTGGAATACTGTGTTCTTTTAAAGAACTTTTAATCACTTATTTTATACTTAGGATTTCTATTTCACACCTATACTTGAACACCTCATTTTTTTCCAAACACAAATTTATTTTGAAAGGTGTTTTTCCATAGGAGGTAAAAAAAAAAGAAAGTGGGAGGGTGAGCAAGTCTTAGGTCCCATGTCAAAACACCATTTTTTAATGATCTATCACTTCTCAGCACTTCACTTTTCTACAGAGTTCCTGCAGGGGTTTGCATTCACCTGTGCAAGGAACAACATACTGTAATTTTTCTTCCTTAATTTCCCTGCAGGACCCCTCAAACCCTGTAGGTCCCTTTTTGCAGGGATAATCAGTTTTCAGTGGCCTCTCCTTATGAATGCAATGCTCTTAATGAAGATGTGGAGTCCCTTGCATAACGAGATGGGCACAAAAGCAAAATGTGCACTGTGCACACTGTACCTAAACCAACTATAGCACCATGGTCTAACACACGACATAATGTAGAGTTTGTACTATGGAAGAGAATAAAAAGAAACATGGAAAAGCTGTCAAAATCAGGAATAACCTAGTTTGCACTAGTATGAGGCCGAGAGTTGCCTATGGTAACATCCACATGATAGGGGTGTCCTGGGTGGTGGGCTTTGAGAAATAATTAGAATTTCCATAGGCAAAGAGAGGATCTTTATCTCCAGGAAAAAAAAAAAAAAAAAAAAAAAAAACCTGGTTGAAATTTGCTTTGAAAATACAAGAAAAAGCCATGATGATGATGGTCACAAATTTGTAAATCCTTAAGTGAGAGGGCTTTCCCTCAGATCTGAGGGAGGGCTCCTTATAATTTATACTATTTGCAATAAGAATGTCAAAATGAGAAGCCTGACTCGGAGCACATTTATCTTAATTTTACCTGTCTACAAATTTAACCAAGTGAAAATGAAATAGTTTCTGGTTTTCGTAATCTCATTTATTTTATTACATGTTACAGCAGAGAAATATATCCTGTGATTAAGATTTTCAGAAAAAAGCTCGTACTTTTAGTTAGGCACCTGCACAAGTTTTGCAAACACTGAGCTCCTGCTAGTTTCCATCCACCTTGGAGACATGGATAAAATTATTTTCATTTTGTTGTAAATTCACTCGATTTCAGTATAGAACAATGCAACTTTGAAAAATGAATAGGTCATGCATAGGAGAAGCAAGTATAACTGAGACCTGTCTGTAATATAAAATTTAGTCCCCAAGCATCTGTCTTTTGCTTACACCCAATTTTTAATGCTGTTAAATGAAGGATATTGAATAAGTTAGCAACAGATAAGTAGAGATTGCAGAAGTGGGCCTTATGATTAGGTAGAACCAGATTTATTTTGAAGCTTCTTAAAGAGAATATAAATTGCACAAAAGTAACTTTAAAAAAAACCAAACTTCCTTTTACTAATTTTGTGGGTTTATTTATTTGGTTGGTTGAGTTTAGGGTTTCGTTTGATTTTGTTGGGTTTTTTTTTTTTAATCGTCAGTGTCCACATCCTGATTTAAGTTTCTTCAGTATAAATCCTCATGAGATGTTGACTTAAACTGTAATACTCTAGTCTTTTTTATTGCTACTTTATCTCACTAAAATCTGTGGAATCACTCCAGATGGGAACAGCTGCAATCAAATTCTTGCTCCTTATAATTTAACTTAACCAGAGAACAAAGCTTCTGTTTCTATGAGAAAGTCTTGAAAGTGTAACAAATATTGATAGTTAGATATTAAAAAAAAAAAAATTATTTGACTTTTATTTTTGAATTCTATTCCTTTCTCATTTAATATGGAATTCTACTGTCCAATATGTAGTTTTATGCGAAAAAACCCAACAAATTGGTTTTGTTTTGCTGCTTTTACCTGTTATCTACTTTAGATGTAATGAATCTATTTAACAAAAACATTTTTGACATATGTCTTGATTTTGATTTTGGCTTAATAGCTGGAGAATTTGGATCTTCAGACATTCTTTGAAATTATAATACATTTGATAATATTAGTTGCATTTTTTAGTTTGTAATATTAGAAATTAGCATATATTAAGATTACCCTTTCTTAAATATTAACTTTTTATGTATGAGAAGCAGTTCCTTATATTATTAAAATAATATACAACTTAGATAAGAACTGTTTCAAATTGTTGAACAAACTAGAATAGAATAACTTATGTGACCCAAGAAATTGATTTTTCGGTTTTATATTGTTTAATGTTTCCCTGCTCTAGGTTTAACACTGCAAGGCAAAATGCCTTCACTGGTCAAAGCTAGAATTAAATAAATCAATAAAGTAAATTATTTCTGTGAAAGAGAAGATTAATAATAAATGGGTGATTCCTGAAAGGAGTTCAGATTTCAGTACTCACTGAGGTACATGAGTTTAACATGGTAAGGAATATTGTAGGGCAGCACCATTAGGAATCAGCTGTTTCTGAAGGAAGAAAAGTTAATGAGTCCTGAAGGCAGAAAACTCAATTTGTTTGTAGCAAAGAAAGAACAGTTTAGTGCTCCAATTTCTTGACTGGGGAAGAAGCTTGAACTTGATCTTGGCAGAAGTGAGAGTTTGTAGGGGGTTACAGTGTGTTTGCAGTTTAAGGTCATTAATTCAGTTAACATGACCAAAGCTGGTGTCTCACAGAGTTTCTTGACAGCTCTGAGAGCAGAAAGAGGAGAAATCTTGTGACTGTGTCTGCAGAGATGCCTGCAGCAGTGCCAGGAGTGTGTCCAGAGACACTGCTCTGCCCTTTGCAATAAAACCTTCTCCTTGTTCAGGGAAGATGACGTCTCCAGAGATCTTCCTGAAGTATTTTAACTTTTTCTCCTCTAGCTGATTAATGCAAACTAAAATCTTTCAAGATTCAAACCTGATTAGGTTTGCATGTTTGGGGAGAGAGTGGTGGAGCTACCACAAGGTGCATCTCTGAATTCTGATGGATTATGCTGCTAGGTGTCACTTGAGCTTTCTGATGAAATGCTAATACAAGCACATTTGTCAGATCATAGTCTCAAAAATTTAGTCATAAATGATAGTTTGAAGACTCCATATCTAGCAGGCAGTCAAACCCATCACATATCAGGTTAACCTGTTGAGGAATACAAAATTATCTTGAAAGCTATAAAGAAAGCCTCAAGAGATGTTGTTGTACCAGAATGAATTACATCTTGAGGAAATCTAAAATAAACACTTGAGTTTTCAGTCAACAAACCTGTAAAAAGAGTTTGTGTCAACATAATTTTCTGAAATGAGACTACAACAGATTATTTTGGTAAGGCAGGTGACAAAAATTCAAACGTTCCAGTGAGTCCAAAGGCTAACCTAGTATGCTGTGACTCTAAATCTAGCAAAAAAAAAAAAAGTCAATAAATATTTTTGAATGCATACCCCCCTGCCAAATTTCTCTGCTTATTCTGCCTTGAAAATTAAAGACTTTTTAAAGCATTTCATGTAAAAAATAACGGAAGAAAATACTTCATCTCACACACAAAAAAAGAGAAACAATTACCTTCTGAAATGTTACACCAAGTTTCAAGATTTGCCTATTTCAGTCTATCCACTCCAACTTTTCACATCACAGGCAACAGCACTGTCAGGGGAAGGTTAATTTGAAATTCGTCTTTTTCAAGCTCATTTTAAAGCAACCTTAAATTATTTTGGTAATCTATTGTGATTCTTCAAAATTTAAATATCCTAGGCTTGCAGGTTCTCCATTCTTCATTAATCTCTTACTTCCAATAGGACATTTGAGTAAATAACATGTTATTTTCATTTTATTAATACATATTCTGTGAATCCATCATTTGCTGCTATTCAGCTCTACGAAATGCTGTAGATATAATAGCCTCCACTATCCATTTTCTAGTTCATTTACTTACACACACACACACACTCTTCATATCATTTAGAAGGAAACCCAAACACGCTTTTTATCATTTGTGGCTAAGCATCAGTAGTCCAAATTATTGTTTCACAAACACTTACTCTTGCCGTTATTATGTTTCTCTAGTCACCTTCCTTGACTTGCAAACTTCTCTCACAGTAATAGATATTTCAGATAGTTTTATTGCATGCCACCTCCATTTGCATCATTTATACAACACGTTCATCACAGAGAAAGTGGAAGCTACTTTTATCATTCAAAATCATGAATGCAGCTCTGGGCCAGAGTCAGAGACTGTACAGACTGCAGAAAATATTGTCTTTTTATGGTAGTCAGTTGCCTGTTATTCGCAGAAGATTTGCTGCAGTAAAAGGGAAAGCTCTTCAGGATAACCTTTAAAGTGCTGTTTCCACAAAAGATGACTTGAATTCTTACTAAGGCTGCCTAAGTGCTCCAGCAGTGGAAAAAACAAGAAGGGAGATTTTGAATCATGGGCCTTTATGCCCATGACACATCACCTTCCAGATATCACCATTCACACTCAAATCTGTCAAACGGCACCGTGGGGAATACAGGCTAATGCAGTCATCTCCTGCTAAGGACATAATATCAACCATTTTATCCTGTCATGCACCCAAAAGAGAAATATGGTTAAAGATAACCTCTGGACACTTACCACGGAGGTGGATTATGAAAGGCGAGTGCTGAAACACCGGTGAGACTTCTATGGTGTATATTGCTTCCTGCTAAAATAGCTTGAGGCTGGATGGATCGGTTACCAAAATGGAGTTAAATGGGAGTTAAAACAATGTACAGACAAGGTCATCTTGTTGAAACTGCAGGAATGCCTGGACCTAAAAAACAGGTGTGAGGTCTGCAGTTAGATCTTGATGGTTTTGAACATTACCCCCAGGAATCATCAGTCCCTATTGTACAAAAAACACTTTTGTAACTGAGGGTAAGTTTCAAGAGTGACTCTCAGGGATCTCTACAGCTGCTGTTGTTGGGTTAACATCTATTGCATTTCACAACCTGCTCTGGAAAGAGAAAGCCAGCTAAACCACTTCAACAGAAGGTAACTGGGTCACACTTTCTCTTCTGCTCGAGATGGTTTTTAATTGTTAAACAAACTATATTTAAAATGAAGTCCTTTAATCTGCTAACAGGTCTTTTTTTGGAGGAGCTCTTGGTTTTGAGTGGAGTTTGGTGTTGAACCGTGAACGACTCCATTCATAGTTGAAGAAAATTTTGTCTTTAAATATTGGGTTTTCAGCAGTTGAGAATTCATGTTGTGCTGCTCTGTGGATGACTAATAATGAGATAAAGCAATTATTAGTTGGTCGAAGAAAATCAGGCCCATGGAGTTTAGCATATCTATGTTTCCATGGGCAGTTATAACTTCTTCTTCTCCATCCCCTCAGTAACATTCTAATCTTTTGTTCAGTTCTAGCAGAGGACACAGGCAAAATATAGTTTTACTCAAGGTTTTTAAAAATAAATTGTTGGGCAGGTAAATGCACAGTATCAGTGTTGAAATGTGAAAAATAATAGCAGATTGTTATTGCAGTATAAGAGATACTTCCCTAGGCAAGAAAGCATTTCTCAAATGTACCAAGAGCTTTGAAAACTCTTCCCATAAGTTTACCCATCAAGGCTGGTACTCATGAGACCTTAAAATAGTGGAAGCAGACTTCCTTAGCGATGATGTTTGACAACTGCTTCTTTGCCTCCAGACTTCCCATGGGAATCGGGTCAATTGAGTAGTGACAAGTTAATTATTGTGTGATATCCGGCTGTTTTATCTTCATGATTTCTGTTCAATTCCCCAGTGGAGGCATTTGCATCATGAGGAACCCAGCACTGCAGGAGAGCACATTGCAAACCAGAGGCTTTCACCGTGAAGAACTTCCTTTTTTGAAAAATAAGATTAAAAACTTTGGCAAAAATGCTGCACTTCAAACCCTCATCCCCTTCCGCTGGTAGATGCATAACTTCTCTGACCTTCTGCAGACAATAATTTGTCTTGAAGGCTTCCAGTTCATAGAGAGCTGGCTTCTCTTCTTTCCAAAAGGGAGGGACTGCTTTCATAAGTTTCCAGCAGGATGACAGAGCAATACATGAAAACAACCTGTACTCTTTGCTCTGTAGATTAGAGAATTTCCATATATCTTCCTTCATAAATAGAAATTTTTGGAAGAATTTAATTGACTTTCAATCAGAGTGTCATTTAATTTTATTTAAAAAAATACACACACCCCCAACCCTATCTCCCCCTCCCCCCAGTCCCTATCTAGGGGTTTTGGGTGATTTCAAGAACTGGATAGATTTCAGATAATGCACTTCAAGAGAGGAATTTTGGGAGAGAATTGTGAGACCCCTTGACTAGAGAGACCCCATTGTGAATACCTGACAAACAGCTGACTGCTGATAACTGAATAACCACTTTACCAGGGCCACATGAAGAAAATTAAGCTGACTTTTAGCTAGTGACAAATCATATATTTCTGATTGAAGTCTCATACAACAGAATGGACTCTGTTTCTTTGAAGCTATTTCCTTCAATGTGTCATTAAAGGGTATATTATTAGACTGTCCTAATGCAAAATGATCATCTGAAACTAATCTCACTAATGAGGTTCATTTGTTCTTTGACAAAGCAATAAATAGTTTTCTCAAGAAAAAACTTAACTAATAGCTGAGCCACAGCCTTATAATTAATTTTTTCTCTGGTGGTAGCAAGCATAGAAACAAACAGTAAATTTTTCATTTGTTCATCTCTTCAGAGCAACTGTTTAGCACAGATATGCTTGATTAATGGATTTAATTTGTTCCCTTCTCCTCTAGTCAGTTTTCATATTACGCTGGTTATCAGAGGATGGGACAATAATGTGGCTGCTCTCATTGTACTGTATTCCATCAGTGTCAGGGCTGCCTTCTAGCTCCAGGTCTGCATCTTTAACCTTTGCAGTCCTCCCGAATCTTTCATCAATCTGTGTTACAGTCACCTTGGGAAGGAAAAGCAGAAGCACTCAGTCAGCACTTACAGGTAGTAAAGTGTGTCATTATTTCTTACAAAATGCTGTCAGCAGTGCACCTTTCATTTCCCACAGAAATGTGATTTGTGAGATGAGCAACCCTACGGTTAAGAGAGGAAAATGTAAATTAATCGTCTGCTTACTACTTGTATGTTTTATTTATATTTATGCGTGTGTGTAAATATATAAATTATGTGGGATTTTAACCTCATGGGGTTTATACATACATATATACACGCACTATATTTTGCTGATTTTAAATCTGATTACTATTATATACTTATGTTTTGTATGCCTGGTTCAAGCAACATCATAAAAAATAAGACAGACTTCAAAAACTTCCATTTCACAATGTTAGTTCCCTCCCAGCAGAATAGATATAATCAGAGACACTTGCTAAGGTTATTCCAGGTTTCAGGCTGGAAAAAGCCTGCATAATTACAAGGTCCCATGTTCCTTCAGTTTCTATTACACTCAAAGGGAGTTTAACCAAATTTAGTGGGGAATATATCACTGCTGCATAAATGGCATATTACATGCTTATGTAATAAATCAAGCCTAAAAAATAATGAAGAACTACTGAAATAAAAGTGCCACTGTGGGCATGTGTCATATACATTCTTTGAGGATGATGGCATGCAAGTGGGAAAAATAATTGTGGTGAATTTATAATTTACATTCAGATTTAGTGATTCAGCACACCGTATAAATGAGTTATGTACTTTCTGTGATGTCAAATGCATTTCAGTATCAGACAGCAGTACAGATACTTACATGTGTTCTGATTTCTGTAGTGTAGAAATGCTGTAAGAGACAGCCTGGGCCAAGGAACTTTTACAATATTAGCAGACAAGAACAATTACACACCGAAAAAAAAAGAGATGAGGATGAGCTGCCCAAAGTCCTAGAGCAAGCTGTCACAGCCAAGTGAGAGCCTGAGATCTGGGTCCTGCTCAGATGTGGCTGCCTGTGCTGTTTCTATTTAAGGGCCTTCTGTCCATGTTATTTCTGACATATTTAGTTTAGGAGGACTGAGAAATACCATGATGCTCACTAGGCATTTTAATACTTGTCATATCAGGAGGAAAACCATCTGTTATGCAGAGTTTACCTTAGAAGAACAATATACCCTAAAGTCTTCATTTGTCAATGACAATAATGGCCTGACAAATTGTGAAATATTGGTGCAGGATTTTCTCATTCATCAGGATCACATCATTCATTTATTCTATTTCAAAATGTGAGCATCAATTGATATATCTATGAATTTATTTTTTCTTTTACCTGACCTCCTATAAAGTGAAATTGTGAAATCCAAGTTAAAAAAACTTCATGATTCATGTTAGATACTTTCTTACTTTGATAATTTCATTACTATCAAGACATCCAAAGCCAAATGTAAATAAACAAAAATATAAAAAAATAGGTGGTTGTCTATTTAACAATGAGATATTTTAGGAACAATTTTGAAACTAATATTGACCAGGCTGATAGTTTTGAAAACTGTCATTCTAGTCCTTGGTTTGTTTGT
>VWZT01009439.1:0-17533 GCA_013397055.1 Pachycephala philippinensis | reverse complement strand
TTTTTTTTTTTTTAATTTAGTAGATTTCCTTGGGTTTGTTCCTTAAAGATTTTTTCTCCCTCACTCAGTTAAAGACAGTCTGGTTTGCCAAGGCAAGTTCGGGATGGTCACACACTAATATTTGGTTCTCTTGATTTTGAAAATATCTGAACTGAATTATTTTTGGTCTTATTTAATCAGGGATTTTTCTTGTCTCGGTGAGTATACTTGAAACTCCAAAGGAGAGAAGAAGTTATATTTTATCTGTGTGATATTATTTGCTCAGTGTAATGTACATTTAATATGTCTACTGACACATTAAAATTAGAGTCTATTTAAAATTTCAGTGCAATTAATTTTTACTTTAGAAAGAACGTAGTATACAATTAAGTAAGGCTAGCATCTTTTCTATTATGTAAATTCCTGTTTATGTAAGTTTTCAGGGAAAAACCCAGTTTGGAAAAACACTTTAATAGTTGTATCTTGAAATTATAGAAATATTGCAGATAAAATACTTTTGATAGAGAAGGTTTTTAAACTACCTGGATTAATTGACTTTTATTACCTTTTATCACTTCTTGCTTTACAACTAATGTGGTTGACATAAAAGAATTGAAACAAAACTGTGGAAATCAGCACAAAATAGCCAGAAGCTGATGGCTTTTGTAAAAAGAAATTAATAGACCTTTGGAGCAGACAATGTAGTTTTAAAGATCCCATCCCCTGTCTGTTGATAATAGCTTCTCTATGTTACAGAACAGAAAAGAGAAGCAATCAAACACAGAAAGGCAAAAAAAACCCCCCAGACTTCTAATTAAGTGTGGCTGGTAATGCTGGCTCACTAACAGCTTGTAAAATAAGAGCCCTTCGTTCATTCCTTAAATTTCCTGAGTTGATCTCTGCCCCAGGCTGAAGTCTTCCAAGATTACCTGAGCCAAAAGAGCTCAGGGCTTTCTAAGAGCAAGGCACAATTTCCTTCTACAGAGCCAGACACAGGAACCAAGGTGGGTTAGGGAGAGACTGAAACAAGGACGTATTTTATATGTTTCCACTTAACTCACCTGAGTCTTTCTACAAATGTACCATAACTCTTTGTAGTTTTTAAATATTCAATGAGTCCTAGGTGTTTCTTTTATTCTAACAGAATTTCAACACTTTGGAGGCCAACCTACAGGCGTGCTAATGAATTCAGGGAATATTTGAAAGCAAAATATTACCTGCTTCCTATTTTGATAGAAAAAAGAGCAACCCACATCCTGAAAAGTCTGACGTGGACATAGCAAATCACGGACATTTTTCTCAGCATGTGATCTGAAAAATGCATTGAAAAAGCCACCATTATGTGTGATGGAGCCCTGTTCTGCTGGGCATGGCTGGACACTTCCCTGGCCATGGCAAGCAGTGAGTGAATTCTTTATTCTACTTTCCTTGCGTGTTGCACTGGTTTTATCTCAGCCCATGAGTTTTATCACTTTTGCCCTCTATATTCTTTCCCCATCTCACTGTGGGGTAAGTAGCAGGGTGGTGTTCAGCTGCCTACCAGGGTTAAACCACAAAAAAATATGAAAAAAAATCATGTTGAGTGCTGCATGGTAATTATGGGATACAACAAAAATACTTTTTATGAATAAATGCCTTTGGCTCCTGTAGGTAAAAATGGAGAATGATACAACAATTAAACTCTAATTCAGCTCTTTTTCTATCTGTACAATAAATAAGGTTGCCTTGAAAGCATAGTTCTGCGAGTTCTGAGCTAAGGAATGCTTTATAAGATTATCTCAGCGATGTTCTTTTCTCGTGTAGCACTGTGTGTACATGTGCCCCCTGGCACATAACAAAGTATCTATTCCAACCCTGCCATTAACATGAGAGCTAACAAGCCTGGAGATGACTTCGTGAAAGGTCAGTGCTTCATTAAACCCACTTGTCAGCCACTGGAGGTTTTCCAGCCATGGTGAGCTATGACAAAAACAACCAAATTTACATTATGCTCTGCACAATTAACTGCAGGAAATTAGAGGCAATTTAGGGGAATAACTGAGGAACTGGCCAAGAAGAATTATACACATCTGTACTAAACCAGAGTGCTTCAATGCCCTGGCAATTAAATTCTGTTGTCTGTAGAGAAGGCACAATTATGTCAGGCAGTTTGAGCCTGTAGTCCTTAGTCAAAAAAACAGGACATGGTTTTTTTCTCAGCAGAGAGAATGGAAATCAGAAAACCTTCTGCCATAATCAGTAGCATATTTCCAATCACTCAAGAGGAATTCTCACTTGGGAAGACTGTGAACGGTGCATTTTGGTGCAATCTATGCCTGCTGTGTGTCCCATATAACCAGTAATCCTAATGGTGAAACAAACACTGCGTTTCTTTTATTTTCCACTTAAATACTCTGATCTGGCACTTTGACAGAGGAGGTCACAATCCTGAGGACAATAATTCCCTTTTAATGTCTTGGTGCAAAATCCAAGAACAAAAAGAATGAGGTAGATATTCTTAATTTGAAGAAGGCAGTGTAGAATGCAGTTTTGGTGGAGGACCGGTTGTTGCAATTGTATTTGAAAGAGGCAGGGTAATTTCCTGGATGTTTATCTTACAATTTTTCCCTGTTTTTAAAAAAACAATTAACCATTTTCCTACTACAAGAGCTGTGAATTTTACTCGAATGGAAGAAGTACAGTTTTTCAAATTAGGTAAAACTTTTTGCTATAACCTACTTGTAGTACAACAAATACACATAACAAGCAAACCTGGAATGAAGACCAGGAAGCAAATGAAAAAAAAAAAATATATAGTTTGATACAGTAAACTTGGGAAATTTATGTATTTATGTGGTCTAATAATGTATTTTTTAAGAATTTCTTTTTCTGAAATCTGGTGCAAATGAAATATGAAGTAAACTAACTTCAAACTTCTTGAACTTTTTTAGAATACTTGAGAATAGCAAGCCCCTGCCAAATAAGCAAGATTGATCTAATGAATACTGTCATAAGACTTCAATTCAGTTCTCTTCTGTACCACAAATTTCCTTGGGAAAAAAAACCAAAACAACCCAACATTTATCATTTCTTTACTTCTCCAGATACCAAGAACACAATTTTCTGACTTTAATATTATGTGAGAGCAATGGCTATTGACAGGTTTTACGATACAGATGGTGGAATATTCATTATGAAAAATAGAAATACATAGTTTGGGGTGTTTTTAAGAAAATATCTTTATTCTATGACTAGCTCATAATGCAAGATATAACAAAAATACCTTGGTTTATTTTGGTTGATTGGTGTTTATTGCATAAATGTACATCATGGAAGTTTAAAAAGTTGGTTGATCTCTATCATTTGCTGTTTCTACTATGGTTTTGCTGCTGTTAAACCCTTGCACAACTGACATATACCAGAAAGAGAAACACATCTTGTCAGCTGGCTTGTTGAGAATACATTGCATAAATGAAGTTTGGCTTCTTGTTGTCTTCTAAATGGAGCTTCAGGTAGTGGTAGATTTCTGTAAAATCCCAAACAATGTTTCCTGGATTGGATATGAACAGAACATTTCCCTGACACCTGCAGAATACTTATATGTATTATGTATATGTATATGTATTACTTATAGCAGTGGCTGGTATCTCCTTAAACTAGAATTGTTGGAAAGGAGATAATTTGAACACTTTTTTTTCCCCATTTTGTTCCAGAAGTTTCTGATTACATCATTTAAAGAACACAGAGTTAAGTATTTCAGGAGGCACTGGTAAACAAGAGAGTGAACAAAACATAGTCTCAAAAAAATAGAAAGTATTTAAGATTCCTAAAACTCAGGTCCCTGCCATTTTTTATTATGTCCTATTTAGTGTGCAAAGGCAGGTATGCTATCACAGTCTGTGCTCTCATTTCATATTTCTGTGAAATTACATCTGGAAAACTTTCTTTCTAGTGCTTTTTGTAGTATTAGTGTTTAAACAAGACAAGTTAATCTGCTGCCATTTGAGCTAATGTTTTCACAATGTATTTTCGTGGATAACAAAGGACTTGAGGACCTCCAAAACCTGAGGTCTTTTTTTTTCTTGTGCATTTACATGTCAATGCCTTTCTGATAAAAGCTGTGAAGAAAAATATTTTCCAGACAGACTTTTGTTTTGGGTTATTTTACTTCTAACAGCGAAGATAACAGTTAATGTACAGCTTTACACCGAGGTGGGAGAGATCTTGTCAAGGATTGCAAGGAAAGCATGACTGTGCTCACAACATATCTTCCAGCAACTGCAGTCCCTCTTATGAATGGGGACAGTGACATAAAGTGTGATATGAGGCAGATTAGCTGCGCCTCGGTGTCTTCTGCCAGCACATTATGTTCATGTCATGTTCTTGAATTTTATTTCCAGATAAGCCCTGTGAGTAATTGTAGCATGAAACTTAAAATTGTAATCTACTTTTGATGTATGGAAACAGAGGAAATTAGATTAAGAGAATCTTTCAAATGACATTGCATGTTATTTAGCTTTTGAGTACACGGTTTTTACAAACACAGTTTTTCACCACTGCTTCTCTTTAAATGTTTTCAGACTCCAACAGGCTGTAGTCGAAGGCAAGAGGAATAAATTGGTCACCAACAAGCTCTTGAGTGAGTGGGTTTACCCTTAATGCAGCAAGTCCTAATGGTCTTGCAAGCCTGGGTGGTATTAATGGATAACCCATAATGTTATACATTATCCTAATGGTCTGAGTGCCATTAATATCCCACCTTAAGCACCAGTAATTACTATTCAAATGATATTTAACCTAAAAGCAACATCTGAGCAGATTCCACCACCCCACCTTTCTCCCACACATCTCTGTCAAATGTAAGAAGTGATTAGAAAATTGATTATATGATTTCCTAGTTGTTCCTTAAAAAAGCCTTTCAAACCCCCTGTGAAATACCATAAGAAGAGCATTCCATCTCAATATATTACAGTTCATCTTTCTGCTTAAAGAATAATCTCCAGATTTAACAAAAGAAACTCAGTTTGCACAGGGATGTCATGATCCACAGTGATGTCATTCTGCACTCCTGAGAAAATTTTAGGACATCTCCAGTCAACCTAAGTGCAAGGAAATCTGCTGAAAAATGCCAATCTCAGGTATTAATAAAAATCATCTGCCCATCAACCTGGCTGCTCTGAAGGACTAGAAGTCATGTGAAACTGTGGAAATAGGAGTTTGTGTAAAAAATGCTTAATTTACTTTTGTTTGTGGTGTTTTGGTGGTTTTTTGGTTGGTTGGTTGGGTTTTTTGTTGCTTGTTTGTTTGTTTGCTTGTTCGGTTTTTTAGAAAATCTTAGTTTTAAATACTAAGATTAGCCAGAGATTTGATTTTGAAAGCTCCCTTCCTCACTTCACACTAAACATAGTCTCTATAGATGACATATCTCCCTGTTGTATCTTATAAATGATTCTTCTATGGATTCATATTTGTTCAGAGCTGTGAAAGATAACTATCTCACTTTACACCTGAAGTTAGTCATTTGCTCAGTCACAGCAACATAAAAACTCATAAGGGTCACGATGGGAAATTGCTCACTTAATGATGTTAAGCGCTGAAATTTCACATCATTATAAAGGACTGCTAGGGCAGAGTTGTTTTGCAAGCAGCTACTTTCCTCTCTGATGTATCTGCTTTGCTTTGGGAATTAAAAGTTATCTTTGCATGGAACTCGTGGAAAGATGAATCACTGCATAGATCCCCTCTTGCAGACAGCAAATGAATATTGCGGAGGCGTTTTATTGCATTACTGCTACTCTGTGCCGTGTCTACCATTTCACAAATGCCATTAAACTGAAGATCAGTCATAATATGTGTAAGATTTAGCATAAAGAGGAGTTAACATGTGTATATTTTCCATGCTTGAGCAGCAGCCTGGCCCCTCTGGAACGTGTATTTACAAACAAATCCACTTTGCAACCAGTTATCCCTGCATTCACTTCTTGGCTGCTGTAAAACTGTTTCTCAGGAAAATAATTTTAGTGAGATGGACTTGAAGTAGCTACCTGTTTTCTAATGATCTTTAGTGACTTATATTGGGGTTTTTTTTTGTTGCAGGGAAAGACTTGGATACCCAGAATTCCTACAGACTTCAGCGGAAGAGAGAGACAGTGAGAACACACTTTATTTACCCTGACACTGGTGTTTGGGCAATGCCATGATACATAACACTCAAGTCATCAGGTAAACCTGAACCAAGATGAACTTTTGTTTTGTAGACCTCTGAAAGTGCCCTTCTAGGGCTTTTTGGGCTAAATTCATACTATCCTGTGGGCTTAGTCTCAGGACTTCACACCTGCAAATTCTGAGGGTTCTTTCCCTGGGACTGTTGTAGTGATTCAGTTTGAGGTGCTCAGGGATTTTCTGTATGGTCACTTTCAAGAATGTATTTTCTGCAAGGCAATGTTCACCTGACAGAATTTCCTTTGCTTGAACCCATACACACACATAGAAATAAACTTATCAGTAATGTCCCTGTATATTTTCAAATTTTTCAACATACTTTAGGTTTTCTGCTGCAAAACACCTTTCCTGGTATGTTTTGTTTCCCAGGTCCTGCCACTCTCTCCTCTCTAGGTGCACAATCTTGAACATCCTTGTAAAAGATCTGTGCCCCTCATGCCAGTCAGGGGAACTTGCAGCTTGTCAGTAAAAGGGACAAAATACAAAACTGTGATACAGAAAAATAGTAGTACATCCTACTTATATATGACATTTTTTCCTTTGCATCCACCTTATAGTGCAAAACTAGTACTCACCCAGTTCCAGATTCTGCTAAGCATGACATCATTTGATCCTTTGATTTAAAAAGTTCCTTTTATAACTTTTTAACTTTCATGTTTTGTAAATCTCATGTAAATTATTCCTGAATGAATGGTATGAATACTTTTCATTATATATTTGCTTGAAGATAATGAAAATTGCTTGAGAAATTTTCCATAAAGATATGTAATATTTTAGGCTTAATATCTAGCTGATTAAAACCTTGAGGAACACAGTATAAATCTCTGATATAAAGGTAGTTTTGATAAAACTTTCATTAGTTTTGAAGATTTTCTTTCATAAGATCCCAAGAATTAGTAAGTTCTACAGCAGCAGTAAAGAGCCAAAGGTAGGCATTCCTTTGTGTGAGTTCCATTATTTTAAGGGTGTTTGCTCCACGCTTGTTCTGTGGTTGTGAACTATAAAACAATAACAACAACAAAAAAGTTTTGTTTTGTTTTGTTTTTTCCACCCTTGTTTCTGGAAGAAATTTCCATAAGAAAGGGTGAAAATCATGATTTATGGTAATTTTGCTGGTCAAAATGAGAAAAAAAAGATGTGAAGCCTGAGTCAGATTCCTGCCTCCTAGCCACAGGGTATATTTTAGTGTTTGTGTGATGCAGCTTTCTTATTAAATAGCACTTTTCTCTCTCTGACATTGAGTCCTACGTTATTGCTGACCACAATTTTCCTTCCAGATCTTTCTGTGCTGAATAAAGACAGTCTGCAGCCTGTCCACTATGCCTTATCATTTTTTCCTTCTAGACGTTATTTTCTTTATCAGTGAACAACCTCATTGAAACCTTTTCAGACCCAGGCCAAGCAAAACATTTAAGGTTGCAAATACAATCCATTTAAACTCAACTTCAATAATTTTGATGGAAATTATTTTGGAAGCATCAGTACAAGTAGCTGAGTAGGAGCCTGGGAGTGGTTAATGGTGCAGAGTATGAAGATGGTAACACTTGGATATCATCAGGGACAACGACTCCAGCTGTGAATTGCTTGTTGAACCCTGGAAACGACAGAAGTTCTTTATATGGATGGTGCTGTACCCCCTCAGGATGAGTGTCTCACTGCCCTATTGCCCTTTGTATTTGTAGTTTCTAAAGTGCCTGACTTTTCTTCAAAAGCTCTACATTTGATTACATTGAAATGAACACTCACATTTAAAGAACACTGGGTAGAGGGTGCAGAAAAATCATATTAAACTGCTGTTCCCCTACCCCTAAACAGAACACTCAAAAAAGAAGAAATCCAGTAACATTTGTTTAATTTCCCAGCTGAAACACAAACACTGGTAAATCACTGCCACATGCATATTTACCCTCCTACAGTATCAGGAGGGTCTTATAACGTGATTTATCAAGCTGGGTTGCTGTTCCACAACTGATTTTTTTGATGAAGGTTGACTCAGTGAAAAGAATACATAAATTTCTGACAGAAAATAAATTATCATGTAAAGGGAAAAACAAGCTACAACATCCTTACAAACATTTTTACTCAAAGAACTATATCCCTTACACTTGTTCTCTACAGATGCGTCCATCCTTCAGGATGATTCTGTATTGTAAATCCAATAAGTGGCCTAAAGCCACAATAATCAACATTTTTTTGTGATCATGATAACAATTTGACAATTAAACACTGGTTTAAATAACACTTTAAACCTATTGTTAAAGAAAAAAGAAATCTGCTTGTTTTCTTTTTCTGCAGAGAGGGAAAGGATTAAAGGACCATTGCTCTTTGTAAATATGTTCAGCAGAAATAATCTCACCTAACCTTGCAGTTATTGTTGTGGCAGCCATAATTTTTTCTCTTTTCACTCTTTTAAGGGCTGAAGCATTACCCATGAAAGTCAATGGAAGGTTATCAGGACTTACAGGAATAATTTACCACAGCAAAACATCTGCTTTGTCTTCAGAGATATGTAAGCAACCAGTCACGTTTGAGTTCCATAATATGTTACATACCACTACTTGTACATTAATAAGAATTATGTGAGTCTAGATTTTTTTATTTTTAAAATAATATATTTTGTTAAACTTTGATGTAATAATTTGACCTGCAATTTGTTGGGTCATATGAAGAAAGGGCTATTTGTGTTATTTTGAAATTACTGCATGAAAAGAACTATGTAAAGTATTATTTTATGATGAAACATAAGAGGAGTGTAATATATGCTCTTAAGGTTTCTATGAAAACTACTACAATTATTACTATAAAGTTTTAATCTTTTTTTTCAGTATTTTCTGATTAAAAATTATTTCCTTCAAACCTCTTATATTAGTAAGAGTTTTTTGATAAGCAAATGAAAAAAATCTGCAGTGTGAATCCTGAGTAATGCAGTGATTTCATTACTTCACAGCACCTGAAGTACTTTAAGAATGAGACATTTACAGTTTCATATGTAAATTACTGAGAAGAAATAACAGGCGAGACCATTTGTAAGTCTGATCATATTTAAAGAATTCATCTTTTGTTTCTAACTTTTTAGAGGTAAAGATGGCACCATAAATACGAGCAGACTTTAGCCTGCAATTGCAGCCTTTTATCAGAAATTACATATAATGGTGCTTCAGGAAATGTTCATTCTGAGGTTAACAAAATGGTGCCGATTTCCCTCTCTAATATTCCAGTCCATCTAGTAGAAAAGTTGCTGCTTCTTATTAAACTTAATGGGATTTTCAGAATAAGTTATTTTATGACAGAGCATACCTGTCATAACTCTTTTTCTTGTGGCCTCTTCTACCAAAATGCTACCTGAAGAATAAGGCTGGAAGATGAGTAATTTCTTAATATTAAATTGCTGAAATATACCATATATTTGGTGTTTGTGTCATGGTAAAGCTCAAAAAGTACTGTAGGTGTTTGGGTTTTTTTTGTTTTTTTTTTTTTTAAATAAATATAGTTGGGGCTGCATACAAATTAATTTACAAGATCTGAAATACATACACCACTTCCTGTAAAGAAGAAACAAGTGTGTATCATTGTATTTTTTTCATCATCTCTGTGAAGAGGCACTCCATCTTTTTTCATTTTCTCAGTCAGTCAAAATGGGAGAAAAGATCTGAAGTGAACAATTTAGCAGGTGAGGTAGCAATCTGTTATTTTGGTTGCATACATGCTGGTGCTACATAAATTGGATCTAAAAAAAAAAAAAAAAGGCCCAAACAAAAGTTCCTCACTAAACTAAAATTCTTCTGTCTCTTTAGGATAGAAAAAGGCAACACTTGATGTGAGGAACATCAGTCTCTCAGGCTATTCTGTTCCTGTTTTTCCCAGTTATAGTAGTTAGGGACCAGAAGTGGTATTACACAAATAAATTAGATAAAAGGTAAGCTTAGGGATAAAAGAATTGCCTGTTTTAACATAACCTGAAATTTTTAAGCCAAATTTCTTATAGATTAAGTATATACAAGGCACTAGTTCTTCCCTTTCTTACCTGATTTGCAGTTAAAGAAACGAATGGAAAGAATCACTTTCTTTCTATGGGCTTTATAGTTTTTTTCAAGCTATACTTAGAAAGATATTTTCCTACTGGAAACTGAACTTCTTCCTTAAACACAACAAAAATTCTGTGTTGGCCTGTTGGGATTGTATCCCCAAGCCCTTCAGTTATATTCTCCTACATAAGCATTTTTGTAGAGAAATGTAAAATTTTTCCTCCCTCTCTTTCAGCAGATGTTAATATCTGCAGTCTGGGAATACTGTTTTTTCTTCTATGTCACCTTTGAACTGACAGGTTCAAAACCCTTTTAAACTTTAAATTGCAGAAAAAGTTTGCAAAGCAGAGAAAAGGAGGATATAACTTCACTTTGAACCAGTATCGTACAGCAGTTACTTAATTAAGGTATTGAACCATATCCAGTTTGAAACTTGGCTGTGAATTTGGATAGACAGACTGCAAGTATAACGTTTAGAGACACAAGGAGTCTCTAGACTGAGAACATCATAAAGAAATAAGGGGTTAATTTGCCTCAATTTTGGGATCTCTGACGTATATTAAAAGAAATTGACTATTACAAGACAGACAACTAGAATCCTCTGAAAGAAATCAGGTCCCATTATGGCTTTCCATACAGAGTATGGAAAATTAGGGCATCCAGATTGAATAATTACCTGTGAAGATTTGTGTCAGTGTCCTTGCTCTGATGAAAATCCAGATGGCATCAGGAGGTGAGTTGGCAGACTTCAGACCCCTTGAAAAGAAATATAGGCATGAAGAAGTTATACAGGGACTTAAAAAAAAAGACAAACATTTGAAAATGGAAATCAATGAACAATTCAATAATTTCAAAAACCATATAATCTTAAGTACTGTTATAGCTCCTTCAAAATGTGTTGTCCTCATATTGCCCCCCAAACCTATCTAGAAAAAAACTCAGTGCTGGAACAGAGATCTCGATGGATTCAGTGCATGCTCTCTATTAGTATGAGTTTTTCCCTTTCATGTACCACCACATTCCAGTTTCTTCGACTGGAAGATGTCCTGGAGTGATTCCCCTTGTGACAGCTGGAAGTTTGGTGTTTCAGCTGATAGCTGCTATCTGGACAGAAGCTTGAAGTTACAAAAGTACCATAATACATGAATTAGAGAAGCGTTCTGATTACCTATAATTTCCATATATGTTATCTCAACAGAACAAATCTAAACAGAACATCTTTTCATTCTGAATAAACATTTCTGGTTTAGAGAAGGGTGAGCAATCTTGTAAGTCTATATTTAGGGAATGCATTTCTACCAAAACAGGTGGTTATTGAAATTTGCTTAAGTAGCAAGTTTCAAAACTGTTGTTTGTGAGCATGGCTTAGGTGTTTAGGGGGTTTTGTGTGTCTTTCTCTTCAGACATAATGCCAAAGTATTTGAATTTTAGCTTTGAAAATTGTACGAAAAAATATTGTTTAAAAATAATAGCAATAAAATAGATGGTTTTCAAACCATGGAACAAAGGAAGTGCTTGCAGATGAAAATTACTGTAACGTGTGTGAGGAGAGAAACTCTAGTTTATGGAAATACAATTGAATGATGTTTACCCAAGCCACTCAAATAAAAAAATATAGAAGTTGCAGCAGGCAAAGCCTATCATTATAATTCACTTAAAGACTGTGTCATCAGTTTGCTGGTATAGAAATCCTACATTTTTAGTTTGTGCAGTTACATGTGTGAAACTGCCCTTTAGCCCTGGAGCTGCTTTCCCCCAGTTATGCAAAGTGCTGATGCAGGCTCTCCCCTCTTCCATGCAGAGACAAGATGTTTTAGGAGACAGAACTGTCTTTTATGGTTAAATTATATACTCCTTGTTTTTTGAAATCTTTTCTTACAAAGGAATATTGTGTGAATATTTCTATCATTTTTAAAGGGTAATAATAACATAAAATTGAGCCAAAGGTGCATGATTCGACTTTAACCAGGCAAGCCTAAATTCAGTAAATACCAATGATCTACTTGAATATAACATATTGGTACAGATTTTATATTTTTGTAACAGTCTTATAAGCATGGCTGTATAACAGCTCTGTGCACGTGTATTATTTGTGAATATAAAATAAATAAAATTTAGAGGGGGATTTCTGCATGTGAATACACATATTTGTTTTATTAATAGCTATGTTGTGATGTATAGTAGATATCTATCTTCCATTTTTACAAAAAGTGCACTTTCAGCTTCTAAATCTTAAATTAAACTGCAGTGGACTAATAAAAAAAGAAATAAAGTCTACTGAAATAAATTGCCTCTGAAATAGATTTAAACTTTGCAAGAATTATCAGCCTCTTACATCTAGTGGGGAAAGCAAAATATGAAGGAACGATTAAATTCATATCTCAGAGATTACAAAACAGTATTTCTGTATCTGTGGTACACGAGATTGCAGCACTCTGAGATGTCTGTAAAACCAAGGAATCTGTAATGATAACTAAGGGAATTAGCAAACAGATTAAGGGCCAGATTGCTTACCAGAGGGGATAAAGGGTTCACAGTTACTCACTCCTACATATTCCCCCAAGTTCTCCTGCATGAGAATGCTGCTTGTTCTGTTCTTCGAGATACATAACAGAAAAACTAGGCATATTCCAGGTGTAGTTATGTTTGAAAGTCCATGAAAAAGGAGGAAGGGAAAGGAGGAAATGAAGAAAATTTAGTTGGCTGATAATCTCTAAGTAGGCTGAGTAAACCTCGAAGTGGAAAAGAAGGCAAAATAATGACCCAAAAAAAAAAAAAATCAAAAAAACCAAACAACAACAACAACAACAACAACCAACAAAAAAAACCACCATACCAATATTTTGCTTCCCTATTAACAAGTAACAGGTTTATTTAGAAAACAGACATTCCAAAAGAAAAATAGGAGCATAATTTTTGGGGATAATCTACCAAAGATAAGAATGGCATTTTACAAGACAACTAAAAAACTACTGCAGGACTAGAAAACAAACACACAGGGTCCTAATGAGGCATATGCAGAAAAGTCAACATCAAGAAAAGGAAATATTAAATTAAGAGACTCCTGGAAGCAGAGGAGCTTGCAATAAATTCACGCTGGATATCATATTCTCAACAAAATCTAGCCTAGTGTGCCTCTCCATCTCTTCCTATGTTGCTGATGCTTTGAGCTCAGCCTGCAGTTTCTTAGCCCAACTAACAATTAAGGAGGAAGAGAAGTAGTAGAGACACATTAGATACTCTTTAATCAAATATTAATGGTGTATAATAGACACTTATCTGCAATTTGGGGTCACAGATTTGGGGGGTGGGCTGTTCCTTGGATAAGGAATTGGCTGGAGGAATGTAGGCACTGAGTTGTGGTCAGTGGCTCTGTGTCCAGGTGGAGGATGGTGATGATCCCTAAGGTCTCTTTCTCTTGGGATTTTAAAGCAGCTTTCCAGTACCTATAGGGGGCTTTTAAAAAAAGGAGAGTGACTTTTTACATGGGCATGTAGTATTAAGACAAGGGAGGATGGTTTTAAACTAAAACAGGAGATATTTAGATTAGATATTAAGAAGCAATTCTTTCCTGTGTGGGTGGTGAGGACCTTTCTAACCCAAGCCATTTTTTGGTTAGTTCAGTATGCATGGGTTTTGTTTGCCTGTAATTTCTCAGAATAACAGCAACCTGAGCTACAAATGCAATTTTCAACAACAACAACAAAAAATAGTAGTGGAACTCTCCTAACTCAATGGATTTTGTTTTCCCTGTTTTGCCTGAAATGTGCTATGGTGAAAGGAACTAGGAAAAATGAGGCTTAGAAACAGAGCCTTGCTGCCATAACCAAGTTTTTTACAGGTGAAAGAATTATAAAGCAGTCATCTGCTTTGCAGTAGTGATTATTATTGCTGAGAAAAAACCCCACAGCTCTCCTTTTGATCATAGTCACTGTTATCCATTACACGTTCCTTTCATATAAAGACAATAAAAGAAAAATTCAAACCTCTTTTGAAATCCACACAGTGGAAAGGCAGCAGCATTCCTATTTTTAGTCACAGTTAACAAGGAGAATGCAAAATCCTCCAGTAAACTGTGCATGGCAAATAGCATTTGCAAGTGCACTTCCTATCTTTCCTTTATTATCTTTGCTGGAAGTGCAAGTGTTGTAAATAGAGAGCGACCACAACTAATTCAACAATGTAAAATGATACAAATATATAACCCTTTATAAATATTATAGGAATAGTTATCTATTCATGTCTGCTATTTTAATAATATCAGTATAATCAATATTTAGAAATAATTTCTAATAGTATTAGAAACCAATTATATATATAGTATTATAACCAATTATTTTTATCTTTTGGAGTGTGAAACTTCATTAATTCACTGTCATGCCTCCTTTTTTTACATCATTGTTTTTATGAATGAGGAACCTTTTTTGGCAATTAGTAGTTGGTAAAGGCTGCCCCCTGAGGTCCAGTGCAGGAGACCATGGGCATTTACTCAAACATCTGAGTCAGGAATACTCAGATGTAACACCCTGAGGCTACTCCCATTTCAGAAAGTCTAATCTTCACCTGAAGTGTTTGTGTATTGGATCCATAATGATCATTAAACTCCAATGACATCTCCTTGTTCATTAATCATGCAGGTTATGTCTACACTAAAAATATTAACAGCTGTGTTCCCAGGTTGCATTGCCATCAAGGTGCAAATGCTGTTTTTTTCACAAATGGAAAGGTCTAAAAGGTGAAGGCCTGGTACAACCGGATTTTGGAGTTCCTCTTAGATTCAAAAGAGATGAGCTCTTTAAGGGCTTCAGTTAGTCTTATAAAAACCTGTCTCAATTTTCTATGGGAGCAGAAAATTATAAAAAAAAAGGCTAATCTCACTTGTTGGCTTTCTCCAGGCTGAGCAGTTAAAGCAGGTAATTCAGGCTGCTTAAAAATTCATTTACATATAATTACCTTGAGCAACTCTGTTCTCAGCGGTACAAGGTTGTTATCTGGCATATGTGAAATGAAATTCAAATCCCTGATCTGTCTAATTTACCATATACCAAAAGACTGTACTCTAAATTTAGGCACTTTCAACAGAATCATTGCATAATTGAGTTTGTAGGTGGCCACTGGGGGTCATTTTGTCAATCCCCCTCCACAGAACACGGCCAGTTTCAAACTTAGATCCAACACTGAAGTTAGAGAGGGTAGTCCAAGCCTTGTCCAGTTGAGCTGTGAAAATCTCCAAGGGTGGAGAACACACAGATCCTCCAGCTAGCCTGTTCCACTGCTCTGCTGGAACCCATAAGGAGAATTGGTTTTTTATATAGTGTCAGTGATTAGTTGGGCCCATTGCCTTTTCACTGTGCACCCCTGAGAAGAGTTTGGCTCTCTCTTCCCCATGACAGCCACCCCTGGGGTGGTGAGAGCCTGCAGAGACACTCTGTCAGCTTTTCCTTCCTCACATTAGGCAAAGTCAACATTTCCAGCACCCAGAGCCATTGCTGTGGCTGTTGTCTGGACTCTCCACATTTTGTTCAGCTCAAAGATGAACGTGTTCTTGTTGAAAATGTCCCTGCTCATTTTAACAGGGTTGAACTTGATGACTTTTAAAGATCTTTTCCTACCCAAAATGTTCTACGATCTCTCTGTCCCACTGGCCAGGCTTTTCATCAACAACAAACACAAACACTTTCCAGAAGCAGCAGGAATTATAGAATAGAGCATTTTATAGTAAATTTGAAAACAAAACAAAACAAAGCAAAACCCAAACAACACAACAAAGCAAACAAGGGAAACACCAGCCCAGGCTCCTTTGTTTTTGATCTGAAAGAAAAGAGTTTTCCAGAAAAGATCCAAGGCTGTTCATTTCTATGGAATTTTTAAGTAGGCCGCTCTCGTCTGGTCCCCCAGAACAGGGCTATCCAGGTCCAGACTATCTGGGATTGAAAAGGGGTTTTACAAGGGATATAATTTATCTGAGCTTTTTCAAATTCCAGAAATCAATTGAACTGAATCTTTGGTGTATTCTGAGCACATTAGTTCAGAAAAGCATATGCTGCAGAAAGCTTAGTATGCAAGTGGGTTATGAATAAATTCCAAGCAAACAGTCTTGTTTATTTAGATTTTTAATCACAAGATTAGTCATGAGAAATCCTGTATGTGCTCCCCATTTTTCTCATGGAAATAATATTGTCAATGGAATTCTCAAAGAAAAGAACCATACCTTTCATATTTATTAGAAAACACGTAACCTAAAGAAATGCCCTTCAGTCCTAGTTTGAGAGTAAATTGAGAGTAAAGACTACTGTGAACCAAAAGTATGAAGTATTGACCCATCCCCGAAAATATGGAAGATATGACTAAGTGAATATAAGGAAAGTAATCATGGTGATCATGCTGTCAAATTAAAGTTTTAAAGCACTTGCTTTCCCATATTGGGTCTATTACCAGTTATATGCAGTCAGGGCCAAAGAAAGCAGGCCTGCTCCTTTATTTTCCTTGCCTTGTGACTCCATGGGTTATGCTACACCTGTGGGTAATTTATCTGCATTGCCCATTAGCAAGGAAAATGGACAAAATCAAACCAACTGTGACACATGACATGTAACACATATATATTCTATTAAGTGCACCATACTATATTTTAGGCTGACAGCTTATGTAGAAATTTTGTTGCTTCTCTATGATGGCAAGAAATCCTGTGAATTGAAATAGGTTTGAATTAATGTTTTCCAATTGTTTTCACCACAAGTTGGAGGAACACACTGATGCAAAACCATCCAGCTGTAACATGGATAAATACCTATATTACATTGCATATATTTGTGTTCATTAACACTGAAGGTAGAAGAAAAATGAGAGCAGAGGGCATTGGTCAACACCTAAATTATATTTTAAGAAATCTGCTCTATTTTCTTTTATCCCATTCTTTTCCCTTTTTCTGTCAAAATTCTTAATGTTTCCTTTCAAGGAGACACAGAATAAGACAGATGCTCAGAATATATGGATGAAATAACTGGTTTCATAAGCAGCAAGAGCCCAGAAACACCTCTTGAATTTTCTCTTTCATTTCTACACTTGTGAGTCTGTTTGTAAACACAGCTGTATATCAAAACTGGAACATCCAGTCAGTCTATGCCTCAGGTTGGAGGAATTTAGCAACTTGTTTTTTATAACTCTCCAGCTATCAGGAGCTTTCTAGCCAATATGATCCCTAATGCTTGTAATTGAGTTGGGTTTACCTTCAGAGCTGCATGGAAGAAAAGGAGGAGTCATGTGAAAGAGATATTCTTGTACATCATTTGTAATCCAGCCTTTATCCTTTCCTTTCCTTTCCTTTC
>VWZT01009437.1:89136-115839 GCA_013397055.1 Pachycephala philippinensis | reverse complement strand
GGAAAAAATGGGAAAAATATTTTAAAATGGAAAAAATGGAAAAAATTAAAAAATGGGAAAATGGAAAAAATGGGAAAAAATGGAAAAAAGGGAAAAAAGGGAAATAAATGGGAAAAATGGGGGAAAATGGGGAAAAAACGGAAAAAAATGGNAGGGAAAAAAGGGAAATAAATGGGAAAAATGGGGGAAAATGGGGAAAAAACGGAAAAAAATGGGAAAAAATGAAAAAGATGGAAAAACGGAAAAAATTGAGAAGGTGGAAACCATGGAAAATAAATGGAAAAGAAACTGAAAAAATGGGCAAAAAAGGGGGGGGAATGGGGAAAAAATTGAAAGAAATGGAAAAAAAAGGAAAAGGGGGAAAAATGGGAAAAAAAATGGAGAAAAACCAGGGGTCACTTCTGACAGGAGAGGAGAAAGAGTTTTCCATCCTCATCCAGCATTCCCAAATCCATTTTTAATGAGGAATCTGGAATAGGAACAAGCAGGATTTCACAGGCAGCTCCCTGGGCCACGCGCTGATTTTTTTGTTGTTGTTTTTTTTGTTTTGTTTTGTGGTGTTTTTTGTTGTTGTTGTTGTTGTGTTGTTGTTGTTGTTGTTTTGTTTGTTCGGGTTTTTTTTTGTTTTGTTTTGGTTTTTTTTTTTGTTGTTGTTGTTGTTGTGTTGTTGTTGTTGTTGTTTTTGTTTTTGCTTTTGTTTTTGTTTTGCTTAAATAAAACGCTTGGAAAACTCAAACAGGTGAATTCCTCTTCCCCCCTCTCGATTTCACTACTTTTAATGGACAATGGACAAAGCAGGGATCAGGCTCTATAATTAAAGTTATTTAAAACAATCAAGCAGCTGGAGGGATGGAGACTTCCCTCAACTTTTTGCATTAAAATTCAAATGAAAACTACAATTTTCCACTGAAGAGCCTCCCATTAATCACCGCCCTGTGATCCCTGGAAGGGAATTCAGCCCACACTGATGGAAGTTTGCTTTATTCCCCTCGAGTCCCAGTTTGCACTTTCACCCTGAGAGCCGAAGGGGCTCTGAGTGATGGAGTTTCCTGCCAATCAACCCCAGGAAATGCAGGAATCCCTGCCACCAGCTCCACTCCGGATTTCCAGCCTGGAGCAGATGGCAAAGCCACCCTTTGTGACGACTGAGGGCCTCTCGTGCTGCACCTTGCTCAGGAAAGGCAAATCACCCACTAATGAGGGGAACCGGGCACACAATCTGATTTATGTGACCTCCAAATTACCGATTCCAGCCCCGAGCTGGGTAAGTTACAAGAAAAACCTCGGTCAAATCCATTCACGAGTTCAGGTAAAGCCTGACAAAGGATTTCAGGACAATCACACAAAGGTCAGGCTGAAACGGAATCCCAGAAGTGATCCTGGTCCAGCTTTTATGGGAAAGGGAGTCCAGATGAAAACAAAAATAATCAACTTCCAGAAAATTGTTGGAGAATGGGAAGTTTCAGATTTTCAGTCAGGATAAAAGGGCAATAAACCCCATGAAATATCCAAATTCAATGGAACCCGAGCCATCCCCACCCCGTGATTTGTCACCAGAGCAGCTCCTCCCTTTGCTCTCATCCCACCCAAACTCAAACCCAGCTGTGGAAAAGTTTGTTCCTGGATTTCCCTGCTCCAGGGGCACCATCTGCCCCATATTATTTTTATTCCAGAAAATAGATTTCAGGAGAGAAATCCCAGAAATGCCAGTTTGTCACAACAGGGATTCACAGGATTTGCCTAAAAAACTTCAACTGTGCCCATGCACAGACCTGATTGGGCAGTTTTGGGATTTATCAGCATCCTGTCTGTCCTTTTCGAGAGGAAAAAGGAAAATCTGCCTCTGGAACGATGGAAACAACCAAGAGTGGCCAATAATTTTTAATAAACCCCCCTCACAGGACCAGCTCGGTGCCTTGATTAAATTACGCAGATAAAGGACCACTCCAGCTTTTTAAAAATACGTAAATTGGGGAGTGTCACTTGGTAAAAAGAATAATTCCTTTGTCTCTTTTGTGGGGAAAAGGGGTTCTGAACAACCTCTGCTGTACCCATTCCTATCAAAAATTGGGAATGTGACACAGAGTGCACAAGGGAGGGGAGCTTTGAGTCACATCACAAAATGTCCTCTCATCCCCTGCTCTGAGCACAGGCTGTGAATGGGGATTTTGGGAATGTAGGTCAGGCACGGAGGCTTTTTCCACCTTCCCAACTTGCTCATCTCCTCCTAACTCTTTAAAAGGAACTATCTGCCCTTCCTGGGTGAGCTGGGGCAGGGCAGAGCTGTGTTTTCAGAGCCCACGGAAGGAGTGAAAACTTTCCCTGCACGTGAAATTCCAGTTTGGGGCCCCACAGGATGATTTTCCTGGGATTTTAACTTGCTTTAGATATGCGAGAAACTTGTTGCTATTTTCCTTCCATAAACTTCCAGGCAGAGCTGAAATAAAGGTGAAAAGCAGGAAGAAAAGTCTGCACATATAAAATGGGAATGAGAGGGAAAGAGAGGGAAAGAGAGAGGGAAAGAGATGGAGAGAGAGAGAAAGAGAGAGGGAAAGAGAGGGAGAAAGAGAGAGAAGGAAAGAGAGGGAGAGAGAGGGGAAGAGAGGGAAAGAGAGAGGGAAAGAGAAAGAGAAGGAAAAAGAGGGAGAAAGAGAGGGAAAGAGAGGGAGAGAGAGGGAAAGAGAGGGAGAGAGGGAAAGAGAGGGAAAGAGGGAAAGAGANGAGAAGAGAAAGGGAGAGAGAAATGGAGAGAAATGGAGAGAGAAATGGAGAGAGGGAAAGAGAGTGAAATAGAGAGAGGGAAATGGAAATGGGAATGTTCTGCTTCTTTCCTTCCCCAAAGGGAAGGAAATTCTGGGATTGCCCTGGAGATCCTGGGCCCGCAATCCCAGCTCCCACACCTGGAAATGTCCTGGGCAAACTGGAGCTGGCTTCAAATTTATCCTTTCCAAGGAATAAAGCAGCTGAAAACAGTGGAGAAAGGCCCTGAAAGGAGCTGGAAATCCCTAGGAAGTTTAAATCCCTGCGAAAGGCTGATGGCCTTGGCCTGGCAGATGCAGAACATCTGTTTGCTGGCATCTGGGACTTCCAGATCCTCTGGAACTTCCCATCTTCCTTTAGATGAAATCCAAGCCATAAAAAAATAATTAAAAAAAAAAAAGGAATTTCCCAGCACATTCCCCAGTTCTGAGAAATTAAATCTTTTGCACCAGCCTTGTCTGTTCCTGGTCATTAACAAGCCTTGATTTTTCCAACGAAGAGCAATTCAAGGAATCAGGAAATACAGATTTGTTGTTAAAATACAACACAAAGCACTGATCTGCCACTGGTTTGTACTCACAGGTTACTATTACTTAATAACCATTAAAAATATTCTGCCGCTCTGGGATTGTTCAAACACAAAAATGCTGTGGAAAACCACATTAAATCAGGTTTAGAGACTGATCCTGGAATCCCTTGGGAATAATCACACCTGGTTAGGAAGGGCCAGCACTGCCAGGGGCCACGGCAAGGCAGGAAGGTGCCACTCACACTGAAAACTCCCCACAAGATTCCCTGGGCTTCCCATTTTGAAGAAAAAAATCTGATAATTTTCATGAATTTTGATGTTTCAGGGCAAAAAAAGAGAAAGAATTCAACTCCTCCCAAAGTGATTATTGAGATTTCAAGTCCAGGATTTGCATCCTCAAGGGGAATGGGAAGGGTTATGGTTTGGAGCTGCTCTGGCTAGGTTTTATCCCAACAGCATTTTTTTGACCCAGGTACCCTGGGTCAAAAAAAGTTATTTACTGTCAGGGTGGGGAGGCCCTGGCACAGATCACCCCAAAAATCTGTGGCTGCCCCATCCCTGGGAGTGTCCAAGGCCAGGTTGGATGGGGCTTGGAGCACCCTGGGATAGTGGAAGGTGTCGGGGTGGAACTGGATGAGCTTTAAGGTCCTCTCATCCCAACCCATTCCACGGTTCCTCGAGTCCAGCGCAGAAACGAGCGAGGCACTTAAAAATCTAAATAATTCCAGGTGAAACGCCAATATCCGGGGAAAACCATGGAGCAGAGCTGCATCCCTGCATTTCTGAGTTCATTATGGAACATCTCAGCACGGGGTCACCACCCCACATCCACCAGCAGCGCCAGGCATGGGAAAAGCTCCTCATTTTGATGCCTTAGGTTTTAGCTTTTATATGTTTCCAGTTCTGCATTCCCAGTGTGTAACTCTGCAGTGCCCTGCAGCCTGGGAGCTGCTGCTCTCTCATGCTGAGACAGACAGAACAAAGCCTCTCCAGGCTGCTCTCCAAGGACACCCAGCCCGGCCTAGGCCCAAAATGTGTAACCCAGCATCTTGAGAAGGGGGGCAAGCTGAGGGGAAATTCCATCATTAGCTAAAGTTTAATTGGTGAAATTGGGTTGAGATGCAAATGGCCCAAAGCTATAAAAGTGTGAAGAACTCGTGACTCGGGGTCCATCTTGGGTGCAGCCTTTGGCCTGCCCAGGGTGTGCCTCTGAAGGCCTTTCAAATAAATATCCACCTTTATTCCCTTCCTCCTGTCCAGTCTCTGTTTCTAGGTTGGCTCTTTAGGCACCAGTTTAAGGCTCAGTTCCAGTTCCCCGTTGCCACCCAGCTGTGGGTTCGTTGCCGTGCTACAGAGCAAATATTTCCCCCGTTTGGGTTGTTTAACAACAAACAAAACCCCGTGGGGACGGCATTTTCTGGCCTGATTCACTCCAGGAGAAGCAGGCCCTGGCTTCCGGGGCCATTCCTAGAAATTCAACACGGAATGTTCCAGCAGTGCCAGGCTTTGGGATCGTGTGGGAAGCCACAGCAGGGAGGGGGAATGCAGCAGGAGCCCCTCCCATCCCGGGTACCAATGAGATTTTCCTCCTCCCCTTCCACTGAAATGTTATTTAATGGGATTAACACCCTCCGGGTGCTCGGGATCTGCTGGGTGCTGAGCTGGATGGGACAGGGGTTTGAACCTGGATTTTTGTCCCCCTTTGGGGCTGGTTTTCCTCCTTTTTGTGGTAGATTTTTTCCCCCCCTTTTTGGGGCTGGATTCTTTTCCCCCCTTTCAGAGTCAATTTTTCTTCCCCCTCTTTGGGCCAACTTTTCTTCTCCCCTTCTTTGGGGCTGGATTTTTTTTGTCCCCTTCCAAGGACAATTATTTTCCCTCCCCCTTTTCGGGGCAAATTTTTTCCCCCCTTCACGGCTGATTTCTTTCTCCCCCGTTTTTGGGGCTGGATTTTTTCCCCCTCTTTTTGGGGCCGATTTTTCTCTCCCCCCTTTTTGGGGCCAATTTTTCTCCACCTTTTTTGTGGGCTGACTTTTTCTCCCCCCTTTTCAGGGCTGATTTTTCTCCCCTCCTTTTGGGGCCGATTTTTCTCTGCCCCTGTTTGGGGCCAATTTTTTTCCTCCCTTTTGGAGCCAAATTTTCCCCCCCTTTTTGGGGCCGGATTCTTTTCCCCCCTTTCAGGGCCAATTTTTCTTCCCTGTCTTTGGGCCAGCTTTTCTTCTCTCCCTTTTTGGGGCCAATTTTTTCCCCCCTTTTCAGGGCTGATTTTTCTTCCCCCTTTTTGGGGCTGGATTTTTCCCCCTCTTTTGGGGCCGATTTTTCTCTCTCCCCTCTTTTTTGGGGCAAATTTTTCTCCCCCCTTTCTTGGGGCCAGATTCTTTTCCCACCTTTCAGGGCCAACTTTTCTTCCCCCCTTTTTTGGGGCGGGATTTTTTTTGCCCCCTTTCAAGGCCAATTATTTTCCCTCCCTGTTTTGGGGACAATTTTTTCCCCCCTTCATGGCTGATTTTTCTCCCCCGTTTTCAAGGCTGATTTTTCTTCCCCCCTTTTTAGGGCTGGATTTTTCCCCCCCTTTTGGGGCCGATTTTTCTCTCTCCCTCCTTTTTTGGGGCCAATATTTTCTCCCCACTTTTTGGGGCCCAGTCTTCTTCCCCTCTTTTGGGGCTGGAATTTTTTTCCTCCCTTTCAGGGCAAACTTTTCTTCCCCTCCTTTTTTGGGGATGATTTTTTTTTCTCCTCCCCCTCTTTTGGGGCCCAATTTNTTTTCTCCCCACTTTGTGGCTGATTTTTCTTCTCCCTTTTCAGGGCCTGTTTTTCTCCCCCCTTTTTGGGGCTGGATTTTTTCTTCCTCTTTTCAGGGCCAATTTTTCTTCCCCCTTCTTGGCTGATTTTTTTCCCCTCTTTTGGGGCTGATTTTTTTCCCCCTGCACTGCAAACCCAGCACTGCCCTTTCTGTGGGGTTTTTTTGCACACAGGATCCCATCACCCTGAGCAGTCTCTGTGACATCAGAACACATCACATTTAGAGTTCCCCACAAAATTCCCTGGGCTTTCCATTTTGAGGAAAATAATCTGATTATTTTCATGAACTTTGATGCCTCAGGGCAAAAAAAAAAAAAAAAAAAAGGAAAATTCAACTTCCTCTGAAGTGATTATTGAGATTTTGAGTTATAAATCAGCATCAAATATTTCCAGGAAATGGGATGGAATTTAGCTGGGAAAAAAGGGTAATTGAGAAAATTATGGAATTCAGATCCCACTTAATTTCTAGTCCTGATCCACGCCCAGGGAGGAATTTGACCCCCAATTTTAACCCCAGGAGAGGATCCCCAGATATCCCTGACAAATGTAACAAACTCTCACATCCGTTAGAAAATCCTACACGTGGACAAAGGTTATTAAAAGTAATTAATGACAATTAATTCAATAACCTGGGGATGAAGGAAGAGAATTAAGTGAATTTTAAGGCGTTATTACTCGAGAAATGAAACAGTTATTTTTCCCCAAAGCAATATATAATGTAACAATGTATAATAATATAATACATATAATATGAAAATAATGGATATGATAAATCTGAGAGAATTTCAAAAGATTCTAAGCCACAGAAAAAGGAAATTTTATTGTTTATGTGCCAAGCACAAAATGCAACTTCTGTCAAAACATCTTTACTCCAGAAAAACCCTGATGACACAAGAATTTTAATTCATCGTGAGCAGCTCGTGTGTGGTGCTGCTCCCTGTGGGTCACCAACACCCTGAGAAAAACCTCCTTCACTTGTTTCATGGATTTGCACCCAAATTATGTGCAAATAATGATACAAAATTGTATAAAATAGAGGTGTGACTTTGAGGAAACAAAAGCAGGAGGAGAAATGCAGGAGTTTTTCAAAGCAGGGCTGGCTCAGGCAATATTTGCTTGGAATATTCAGAAAATCACGTTCAGTTCTTTAATTTAATCTTCTGTGCATCAGGACACTGAGCTTCAATCATTCATCCACTGCACTGAATAATAAACTCGGGTTTAACTAAGCCTAAATTAGAGTTTAGCTCATGCTCGTTCTACTCCTGGGGCAGGAGATTCTCAGTCTGAGCATCTTCCTTGCCCTTGGAAATCACTTCCAGAATATCATCAATAAATGGCGTTCAAACTGTGCTCAGGCTCTCATTTCAATTTGTCTGATTTCAGCTTCCGAAGAAACACCGGATTCTCTGGCAGATTCCAAAGGGCTTTAAGCACAGGAATTCTCTCTGGAAGGGGAAGTGACTACATTTAAATTACCTCGTTATCAGCTAAATAGAAAGTGTTGAACCATTTTATCCTTTTCTAGGTGATTTCTGTGGTCTCCCTCTCCATTTTAAACCCATTTAACAAAGGCAATAACAATTAAAATAAAGAGGGATTGATCAGGCAGTGTTTTATTGTTAACCATTGCTTTGCAAAGTTGCAATAATTTGGGGAAAATGAGATTTTTTTCATACAGTAAGGGCAGGACAAGGCAGGAGGATTGCACAGGAAAAATGGGATATTCTACACAGGAATATAAATAATTTAAAGGGAGAAGCCCAGTGCTCTCTGCTTAGTCAGCCCTGCATCACCCTCCCCAGAGCCCGTGGGGATTATAAAATGAAAGGGCAGCCTGATGGACAGGCCACGAAATCCCTGCGGCTCCAATCCGATTGGGATCGCTCCCTGCCCCTGCCAAGCTCCTGGAGAGCTCCTGGGGTGAAACCTCTGGAATCTGCCCTTTGGGGGTGACCCCGGGCTCTCAGCAGGGCACCAGCTCCTGGCACAGCTCAGGGAAAAGTTTTTCCTACTGTACCCAGCCCACCCGAGAGGGTTCTGCCCCGGCTGTGGGAGCACCCAGAGCTCTTGGACAGGCTGAAAACACCGCAGGGGTTTTTTTTATATTCCTTCCCTTCCTTGGGAAAAAGAAAAAGTGAAACTAAACTTTAGCCCTACTCAGCACTAAGAGCTGCTCTTTGCTTCCAGCGCTGCAGCAGCTCCCTGGATCTTGTGCTGGCTTCAAAGTTTTTCCCAGAGTTTGGGTTATTTTGGGTCTGGCCAGGCCGTTCTGGGGCAGTAAATCTGAGAGGAGATGACAATCCCTGATGTCAGCACGGTGACCTCTGCTAAGGGACATTTCTCTGGTGTTTTAGGGCTTGCAGGCTCCTTAAAAAACAACAAAAATCCCCAAACCAAACAAATGGCAAAACAGAAAGAGGAAAAATCAGAACAAAGTTGAAGGCTTGTTAAATACCTGGTAATTATTGATATAGAAAAGCTGTTCAGTGGATTCCCATCATCCCGGCAGCAGCACTGCAGGATTTGAGTCAATAAAGGCTGATATCAAAGGCCAAATCTCATCCTCTTAAAGGCTGATATTAAAGGCCAAATCTCACCCTCTTTATTCGTTTCAAGAGACTCCTGCACAAGTGGTTGCAAAGGAAAGAACGGGGTTTTTAGGATTGCCCACCCCATCAGTGAGGCAGAGCTGCCCTGCAGCACCGCAGCCCTGCAGGACAATTCTCTGCTTTATTCTCCCTTTCACTACCTTTTTTTATCTCTTATTTCAGCTCTTTGCCATTTGATTTATTGCAGACCCCCAGGAAAAGCCTCGGTGAGCTCAGAAGGCAGCAGGGAGATCCCTTCCCCTGCCCAACAACCCGAGGGGGTGAAAGGGCAGAGTCCAGCTCTGAAGGGAGAGGTGACATCGATCCCACAGCTCCATCAGTCCTGGGAGCTGGGAGCGCTCTGATCCCATCCTCTGCAGCACAAGGGAACAGCTCTGCGAGCAAAACACTGCCCCTGGATTTTACAAAGCTCAGAGCCCCTGAAAACCATAATAAAATCTTGTTTTGTGGCAATCCAAGCTCCTCAGGTCAAACCAAAGAGCAGCAGTCAGGGCAGACATTAAGAACAATTTTGTCCAGTTAACACTGGATATTTCTTTCACTCCGAGGGAGATTTTTAAAGCCAAAAAGCAACACCCTGAGAGGATTTTCAGCTTCATCTGAAACCCAACATTATTTAAAATATGGCCTTGACTTCCACTCCTTGAGGGTCTTTATTGCTGCTGGGGATAAATGCAGCTTTGCTCAGCAAGGACCACGTTCCTGCCCTGCCATGGAGAAAAGAAAATGGATCTCTGATAAATAATTGGCATAAATTTGATTTAATTTTTTTTTCTAGGAGAAAAACCAGCAGGCTCTGAAAGGTTATGAGGTGCAGGTGCTACCCAGGCTTAGGTAGGGAGCTGGCAATTAAAAGATGCTCAGGGAATGGAATTCCCAAAATGGAATTTCAACCTCAACTTTGGCAATCCCAGCCGGAGCTGGTGGGATCCTCTTGATGCCACTGGCGGTTGGATGAAATCTTTTCAGAAGGAAAAATGAAATTAATATTTTTTTTCCACCCTCAGGCAACGTGAACTGTAAATATCCAGCCCTGCTGATGCATCAGAACCCAAATTATCTCCAAGGATAGAATTCTGGGCAGGTCACTAATCCAGCTCCAATTTCACTTAGCAAATATTTAGTTTGTCATCTGCTAATTAACTGAGTAGCTGGAATGTTTTCCAAGGTGTGACAGCACACACAGGAAAGTTCTAGGCCCTTGCAGGAGGTTTTAAATCCAAGGATCCACTGTCTTTGGCTCAGGGTGAGAGGGAAATACCCCAGCTCAGCGTGGCCAAAATGAAATCTGATTCACTGCAGACAAAAATTGAAATGAAATCTGATTCACTGCAAGCAAAAATTGAAATGAAATCTGCTTTACTGCAGGAAAGAATTAGCCCTGATTTTAGAGCAGACAGGGAATTTTTGAGCAGAGCCACAGTTTGCAGCTCTGAGGATTTTCTCATGGTTATTCCGGTATTTTTCTCTGCTCTGTTCCACACTTGGAGCTCTCACTTTGTGTTGCTCCTTCATTAAAGAAATTTCACCTGTTTTCCACCAGGGAACTCCAGCAGACAGGGAGCTGGGCACGGCCTGGGAGATTTTTCCCTTTTCTGTCACAGGAAGCGTCTGACTTTATTCACAGGATTTGCTGAAGGTCTGTAACAATTCTAGCATATTTTAATCAGCAATTTGCACCCTGAAAACGATTCCCTCTCCCATTCCTGATATTTTCTCACTCCAGTTCACCTTCCTTTAACTGAAGCTTAATTCCTGCAATATAGAAACCCAAGGAACACGATTTTTCCTTCAATTTGAAGCTGTTTCCAGGCATTTTCCCCTGCTCCCTTTTAAACCAGCAGGATCCATTCCTGGCAGTGCTCTTGTTCTGCCCAACCCCTTTAGCAATAAAACACCTGGGAGGGAACTGGGAATGTATTGATTTTTCCACACAGCTGCTGGCTACGGATCCATATTCATAACATAACATGGAATCTCTGGCTTCTATCAAAACATGAAAGAAAAATTCAATTGGAGCTAAAAGATACACAAAAAATATTCAATTAATGGACACTCTGTTCAGTCCCTTGGCACACAGGTATTAAAAAAATAGCACATTTATGTTACACAGCAGCTCGGACTGCCAATGATGCCTAAAGAGGCCAACCTAGAAACAGAGACTGGACAGGAGGAAGGGAATAAAGGTGGATATTTATTTGAAAGGCCTTCAGAGGCACACCCTGGGCAGGCCAAAGGCTGCACCCAAGATGGACCCCGAGTCACGAGTTCTTCACACTTTTATAGCTTTGCTCCATTTGCATCTCAACCCAATTTCACCGATTAAACTTTAGCTAATGGTGGAATTTCCCCTCAGCTTGCCCCCTTCTCAAGATGCTGGGTTACACATTTTGGGCCTAGGCCGGGCTGGGTGTCCTTGGAGAGCAGCCTGGAGAGGCTTTGTTCTGTCTGTCTCAGCACGAGAGAGCAGCAGCTCCCAGGCTGCAGGACACTGCAGAGTTACACACTGGGAATGCAGCATGGGAAAAATATAAAAGCTGAAATCTAAGGCATCACCAAGCCAGGCCTGTGTCATTCCAGGTGTCCCTGCCTGGACAGGAATGTTCTCCTCACATCCCAGCCTCTTGTGGTTTTCCAACCTTCTGCCATTATGGGAAAGCTGCAGCTCTGGAAAATGCATTTCCAGCCCAAGCCCAGCCCTGCTGTCCAGCTCTTTGCACACCCAGGACGAATCCTCCAGATTCCCTCTTTTCCTGTGTCCTGAAATCACAGTCAGGGGGATCCAATATTGGGGATCAAGGAACAAACCAGGCCATGGAAAACAAGACTTTTCCAGAGTTCCCTTGATAATTTTTATGGGAATGTGTGGAGGGAGGTATTGGAGAGGCTGTTTACAAGTGATGGAGCGACAGGAAGCAGGGAATGGCTTCCCACTGGCAGAGGGCAGGGATTGGTGGGATATTGGGAAGGAATTCCTCCCTGTGAGGGTGGGGAGAGGCTGGGATGGAATTCCCAGAGAAGCTGTGGCTGCCCCTGGTTCCCTGAAGTGTCCAAGGCCAGGCTGGACGTTGGAGCTTGGATCAGCCAGGGACAGTGGAAGATGTCCCTGCCCATGGGAGGGGAAGGACAAGGTGATCCTTAAAATCCCAACTCAGCCATTCCCTGATTCTCTGAGATACTTTGGTCTCTCTGTTACAGGGACAATCCCATGGCAGGACAAGGGGCGATGGGTTTGAACTGAAAAATTGATTTAGACTGGATAAAAAAAAGACATTTTTTACATTAAGGATGGCAAAATGCTGGAATACACCCAGGGAGGTCACGGATCCATCCCTGGAAATATTCAAGGTCAGGCTGGACAGGGCCCCAGGCAACCTGATCCCACTGAAGGTGCCCTGTCAGGGGGGTTGGATTAAATTACCTTTAATGATACCCCTACAATTCCACACTCAAATCCTAATTAAACATTCCCAGGAGGGATTAGAACATTCAGAAGCAGAAAACGCTGCCCTCAAGCCTTTTTTTTTGATGTAACCAGGCAGCTTTTCTTCGCATGCCAAGGTGGGTTTGGCCCCGAGAGCAGCACTAATTCCAGGGTTATTTTCACAGCCTTAAGGAGAGGCTGTGCTAAAACACTGCCCGGTGCCACGGGCCCTGACGTCATGGTCACAGAGTGGTCACAGAGCTCGGATTAAAGGGACTCAAAGCCTCCTTAAGCAGTGACAGCAAGGTCACTTTCTGCCAGACACCACAGAGCCCGGCATGGGAACACCTCGGTGGCCCACATTCCATCCGGGAAGGGCAGCGACAGGATCTCCCAGCAGGGATGGGCCTGAGCAGAGTAAATAAATGCAATTATTGCTGTTGCTGGGCCACTTTCTAACAGCCAGTGAATTCTGCAGGTGATGCCTAAAGAGGCCAACCCAGAAACAGAGACTGGCAGGAGGAAGGGAATAAAGGTGGATATTTATTTGAAAGGCCTTCAGAGGCACACCCTGGGCAGGCCAAAGGCTGCACCCAAGATGGACCCCGAGTCACGAGTTCTTCACACTTTTATAGCTTTGGGCCATTTGCATCTCAACCCAATTGCACCAATTAAACTTTAGCTAATGATGGAATTTCCCCTCAGCTTGCCCCCCTTCTCAAGATGCTGGGTTACACATTTTGGGCCTAGGCCGGGCTGGGTGTCCTTGGAGAGCAGCCTGGAGAGGCTTTGTTCTGTCTGTCTCAGCATGAGAGAGCAGCAGCTCCCAGGCTGCAGGACACTGCCCAGGTACACACTGGGAATGCAGCATTGGAAACATATAAAAGCTAAAACCTGAGGCATCACAAGGTGATATGTTAATATATATTAATGTATCTCAAATAGATTAAAAAGGAAAGTAACTCAACCCCAGAATGGTTTGGGTTGGAAAGGATCTTAAAAACCATCTCATCGCACCATCCATGGGCAAGGACACCTTCCATCATCCCAGGCTGCTCCTGCTCTGCTGTTGTCTGGGCACTGATAATTATTGAAGGCTGAGTAATTAACACCAAGTACAATCACAGAATGTCCCAGCTTGGAAGGGATTCACACGGATCAGAGTCCAGTTCCTGACAGGAGCTGTGTTATGGATAAACTGGATGTTTATGGTGTGTAAACTGAGTTTATATGATTTTTTAAAGGATATGGAAACACAAGCTCAGTTCAGGAGTTTTGGCTTAGGAGGGTCATTCTTGTAAGAGACAGCAGAGAAGAAGTTAGGCTATATTGGCATTAAATCTAAGTTTAGGAAGTGGTTTAATTTAATGTGCAGAGAAACAACCCACCCCACCTACAGCTCTCCTCCAGGAGCATCAGCTCTTGCAGAAACACCAGAAACACCTCAGGGAGGCCCAACACCAATTCCTTTTCCTGGGAGGGAAAATGTGTTTGGGAAGTTGAGAAATGAACTCAGGTTGAGAAATGGCTCAGCTGGGCTGGAGCTGCCCTTCCCTGAGCAGAACTTCCCCCGCTGATCCCTGCCCTCACCTGAGTGCTAATTGCTCATTAGTCCCAGGGAGGCCCAATATCAATTCCCTGGGATGGGAAGGGTGACAGGAATACACAAACCTGTGGCTGTTAGCCTGGGAATACTGCTCCAAAAATGGAAATAGGGGGGAAAATCCCTAGATTTTATTACAGGTTTAAATTTTCCTGATGTCTGCGTCCTGTACATATAAAAGGGATGCCTCAGTGTCCTGGGCACAGCCAGGAGTAGCAGGGCTTGGGGTCAAAGAGCCCAACCTGCAGCCACCAGATGCTGCTGGTAAGATCTTTAATCACAGTCGAGCTCCTTCTGGCTCTGTTCTGGCAGCCAGCCCAGGCTGACCCTTCCCATTTCCCATCCCCACAGAGCAGAGTTGGGTCTCACCCACCCCAGACCCCAATCCCAGCTGTAGCTCCATGAATCCCACCCTGCAGGCCCTGAACAGCCCCACAGCTCTCACCATAAATAATGGCCTTAAACCCCCTCCGTGCTGAGATCCTGTGGGAAGGGCAAAATTGGGATCAAAAGGACACAGCTCCACCTCCTCCACAGCTGGAGAGAGCCACACTGGGCAGAGCCAGGCACACCATCACAGCTGTACTGGTTTTTATACTGGTTTGGGGAGGTTTTACTGGTTCTTTAACTGGTGAGGAGCACGAGCCTGTTCTTTTAGCTGCATTAAAGATAAACCCTCTCTGCTCAGAGCTCATGATGCAGTTTAGGCAGAGTTATTGCTGATGAGGTCCTGGGTTCAGCTCCAGATGTTTAAAGAGAGCAACCAGTGCTGCAAATGCTGGAAAACTCCTTTATTTCTTTGATCTGGCAAAACTTTATGAAATAAAATTCCCCACATCCGTCACCAAGGACTTGTCTGCAACATCACCAAATTAACATTGCTCTTGGAAGTCAATTCTTTCATAATTCTAGTGACCTTTGGAGGAAGTCCCCACACAACTCCTTTCGCAACTAATTAATTGTGACACCATAAATATTTCAGAAATTACCATAAACATGTTTTTTGAGACTTTTTTTTTTTTAGTTGGGTGCAAGGCAACAGCTTCTGCTGCTCACATGATGCCTTAGGTTTTAGCTTTTATATGTTTCCAATGCTGCATTCCCAGTGTGTAACTCTGCAGTGTCCTGCAGCCTGGGAGCTGCTGCTCTCTCATGCTGAGACAGACAGAACAAAGCCTCTCCAGGCTGCTCTCCAAGGACACCCAGCCCGGCCTAGGCCCAAAATGTGTAACCCAGCATCTTGAGAAGGGGGGCAAGCTGAGGGGAAATTCCATCATTAGCTAAAGTTTAATTGGTGAAATTGGGTTGAGATGCAAATGGCCCAAAGCTATAAAAGTGTGAAGAACCCGTGACTCGGGGTCCGTCTTGGGTGCAGCCTTTGGCCTGCCCAGGGTGTGCCTCTGAAGGCCTTTCAAATAAATATCCACCTTTATTCCCTTCCTCCTGCCCAGTCTCTGTTTCTAGGTTGGCTCTTTAGGCATCACAAAGAGCTCTGCTCTGCCCAGGGGTGGAAACCAAACCTCTCACACTCTCAGGGAATGCCTTCCCTAAGCACACGCTCCCAGGACAGTTAAACCAGAGAAGAACCTTTAGCTCCTGCCAGCACTCCCCAGAGCAGAGTTTCGATGTCTGCACACAGGAAACATCCCAGCAGATCCCCCTCGCTGGGGCAGGACGGGCCCTTGCACACGCTGGGAGCAGAAATCCTGATTAATGTCATATTAACTTGATGTCACTTAAGCTCTGGTGAATTTAATTTGGTTTGAGCCTTGTGCATGAGCCAGCAGGAGCTGTGTCCCTAACTCGGAGCTGTCTCTGAGGGGTTTTGGACTAACAGCCACAGTCCTGTGCTCTAACACTCTCAATTCACTGTTTCCTTGAATTTTAGATCTTCAGTTTACATGGGAAAGGCCCAAGAATTCATCAAATCTTCTACTGCAATGAAATTTCTAATCCCTGCCAGTACTGACACCTCTTTATCAGTTTAGCCTGAATTTTGCCTGCCATAAAATCCCTGAAATGCCTGGACACAGAGGGATGGAGTCATTGGAACAGCACAAGTCAGAGATGTTTCTAGGAAAAGCAAAATCTACGGGATTGCACTTCCATCTTCCTGCAGGATTTGGGGTTTTTAGTCCCAAAGAAGCCCCCCAATGGCATTTCTGGTTGGAAATTCTGAATGGAAACCAAAGGGGTTTTGGCAAGCAGGAAATGAAGATTTTTAAGGAATTCTAAACCAGATCTTCCCCTCACACTGTCTTGGTAAGGAAAGCATCAAGAACATGGTGAGGAGAGAAACACTGAGCCTCCAAAACATTCCTATTTTAGCTGTATTTCACAAAAACTGGTGATCACGTTGTATTTAAAGCCAAAAATTCCTGCTTTCAAGATGAGTATTTGATGGTGCGAGTTAATTTCTCCTCTTAGACACAGCCCTGGGCCAGGCTCAGAGCCCAGCACTCCCCAGTCCCAGCCTGACCTCTTCTGACCTAGTGAAGAAAATCAGTTTAAGCAGCACCCTCCTGGCACTGCCTCCTCACCGGGCACAGAAATTTAGGGCCATTAACACGAACTTGAAATGGAATTTGACATTTTCAGTTCGATTTTACAGGTATGACACGTCAGGGTTAAGGTTAATTTTGTTCTCTGCATCTTTTTCTTGGCGCTGACAGCTCCACACAAGATTCCTCAGGGTGGGATTTTTGGGGGTGGAGTTTAACAAAACTGAGGAAATCTTCAATTCAAAAAATCATATTCTGAGCTGGAAGGGACCCATAAGGATCAAAACCCAAGTCCAGGACATTGAGGCATCCCTTTTAAAGATGCAGAATGCAGACATTAGGAAAATTTAAACCTGTGCTAAAACCTGCTATTTTTTAACCCAATCCCCGTTTTTGGAGCAGTTTTCCCAGGATAACAGGCACAGTGAACAGGTTTGAATTCTTCAGTTCATAAAATGATATTCTGAGCTGGAATAATCCCCAAGGATCAAAATCCAGGACATTGAGGCATTCCTTTTACAGGTACAGAATGCAGGCATTAGGAAAATTTAAACCTGTGCTAAAACCTGCTATTTTTTAACCCAATCCCCGTTTTTGGAGCAGTTTTCCCAGGCTAACAGCCACAGGTTTGTGTATTCCTGCCACCCTTCCCATCCCCAGGGAGTCAGTGTTGGGCCTCCCTGGGACTAATGAGCAATTAGCAGTCATTAGGGGAGGACAGAGATCAGCTCCAATCCACCCGTCCATTTCTCAACTTCCCAAACACATTTTCCCTCCCAGGAAAAGGAATCCTGTGCATTTCGTAGTCCCAGCCCCGTTGTTACAAACCCAGCCAGGCTGGGATTAGTCCCAGTCCCAAATTTTCCACACCGGGCCCAGCCCAACCCTGCAGAACCTCTCCCATCTCCCATGAGAGCAGTGGAGACATTCCTGGAGGATCATTCATGGAGTCACCAAGATGAGCCACCAGCACAACTCATCCCAATAAAAATGAGGTTCCAAGTTCCCAAAAACTTTTTAAAACTCTTCTCTAGTTCCTTGCATTTACCCACCTTTTACCAATTATTTTTGTGCTGCCTGTTATTATTTTATTTCTAATTTTCCCTCCTTAAACCAGCATTTTTTGCCTTCTTTTCTCCCCAACACCCCTTAATAATAACTCCCAGTGGTGCAAATTGGGTCTAGGCTGACATCTCGTTCTCCTCGGCCTCTGGAGAGGCCAAGAGCGTGCCGGGAATTGAAATGGTTGACTGCAAAATAAAATAATTAAGAATAAGACCTGAAAAAGTCAAATTATCTTGAGGTTTTGTGCACCCTTAATGCACTTTGAGCATTAAAGTGACTGTGGGGAGTTAAGTGTTGTCATTTCGGAGAGGTTTAATGAAAGCTGGCTGTGTTCCCCCATTAAATGGATAAAAGCTCTCCTTTATCTGCTGCAGAATTTCCTTCAGATCCCACCTGTAACTCAATCCCCCGCTAATCACCGTGTTCTCTGCTTGAAGTGCTCTTTAAATACCCCAAGAGCTGAACAGAGCGTTCCCTTCCACGGCCCCAGAGAGCAAATCCCACATGATCTGACACCTCTCTGTGCCCTGGCAGAGAACCAGGAAAGGGTTAAAGTAGAACAGACAGATTTGGACTGGCATTACCGAATTACCTGCGGCCAAAATCCATCCTACCACGCACAAAGTGTGGGGTGGCTTTGGGGGTGCCTGGGGCTGAACAGGCTCTGGGGCTGCTGTGGCCCCAAAGCGAAGAAAAGGAAAACAGAGGGAGGGGGGGAAAAAAACCAAAAACAACCCATAAAAAATAAAAACCTTTCACTGTTTGCAGAAAGCTCAAAGGACACAGGCAGGAACGAACAGAGCTGCAAAATGCTGGCACGGGAATTAATGCATAGTCTGATTTAATTTGGGAACGTTTGGGGTGGGTTCTAACAAGTGGGTTCAGAACAGAAAGACCAAGTCCTAGAGCTACGAGATTGTCCTTATAATAAATAATATCATTAAAAACGAAGGAAAATTATCATTTTAGCAACGTGGCTTCATTAATTTCCAAAGAATGCATCACCCTTTGTCCCCAAAGCAGGTGCCCCAAGAGCTTAGCCCTCTCTCCCATCCTGTCCCATCCTGTCCCCTGAGTGCTCAGGGCTCGCTGGGGACCTGCAGCTTTTCTGCCCAGCTCAGCCTGTTGGAAATAACATAACTTTTAAAACTTTTTATTTTATTTCTCTAGTCAGGCTTGGTTTGCCTTTGCCCTGGGGAAAGGAATTTAAAGTTTTTTTCCAGGGGACATTGCACCACTCAACGCGGAATGAGCTGAACATCTCAGCAGATGGGAGTAGCACAGAAAATACGCAAAAAATAATGACCATCAATGAAAATCAGAGAACATCAGTCCCAGATGTTGCCCCTGGCATGGCTGGAGACACCCAGAAAACACTGATAAGGGAATCAGGGAGTGAGGACCGAATTAGCATCAGAGGCGAAGGAATCTGTGACCAATAAGAAATGAAATATTAGAAAAATCACAGAATTTGGGACCAATGAACGGGAACTGCTTTGAATTGTATTTGGTTTTGGTGTATAAATCTGCAGAATTTATACACCTTACCAAAGGCTGCTAAGAGGCACATGCACAGGGAATGTTTTCCACAGCACATCCTGGCTGGATTAAAATGTTGTCTGATTCTCTATCCCTTCAAAGATGGTGTCAGAGGGTTTTTATTGTCCTCCCGAATTTCGGTGAGGAGCCCATCTCTGCCAGGGGGAGCCTCCCACCACCCCCAAGCTCCCCCCCAAGCAGAGCTCCCAGCAGGGCCCCAGGCCACCTCTGCTGGGTAACAATAGCTGGCACCCCCATGCCAGGGTGACCCTGGCTCTGTGTCCCTGCCCAGGGCAGGCAAAAGTGGAAATAAAATTATAAATTATAAAATTATAGCAGGCAGCACAAAAATGGCTGGTAAAGGGTAAATAAATGCAAGGAAGCAGCAAAGAGTTTTTAAAAGCAGTTGGGAACTCGGAACGTTGTTTTTATTTGGCTGAGTTGTGCTGGTGGCTCGTCCTGGTGACCCCACACTCGTCTCAGGACAAATGATCCTCCAGGAACGTCTCCTCTGCTCTCATGGGAGAGGTTCTGCAGGGCTGGGGTGGGCCTGGTGTGCAAAATTTGGGATTGGGACCAATCCCAGCCTGGCTGGGTTTGTAACAACAGGGCTGGGACTATCAGAGGCACCAGTTTGGGGTAAACCAAATAAATCTGTGGGAAACAAACCCAGCCTCGAGGTCTCTGCTCTGTCCCCGCTCCCGTTTCCATCTCCAGCTGCTCATGTCCCACCTTCCTTCTCCATGTGTCACCTTGCTCCTGTTCCAGAGAACATTCCGTGCCTGGGATCATCCCCCTGAGCTTCTAGAAGGGAAGAGAAGCTTTGGCAAACTGAAAGCTGGTTAAACTCTTTGATGAAAACCCATAAATAGCAGAAGACTCTATATTTTTAAAGTTAATACATTTTATTTACCTCGCTGCTACAAATTTTAGCTATTTGTGGTTCTGCTGCAAATAATTCTGGTTTACTCTTGAGCAGCAAGATATCCCAGTGCACATCATCCTGTCAACGTGGAATCATGGAATTTTTTGGGTGGGAAGGGACCTTAAAGCTCATCTTGTTCCCAGGCAGGACACCTCCCACAGCCCAGGTTGCTCCAGATGCACGTTTAATGTTTGGCACCCAGATATATGAAAATAAACCACGTCTGTGGATCTTCATCCAACCCAGATTTACAAAAGCTGGAGGAAAAATCCAATATCCCACTCCAAGTATTAATGGGGAAGCACAGGTGAAGCCTGGACCTGCTGGAATTAATCTGCATTTCCCCAGACCCAAGGTTTACCCAGGTTCTCCACACCATTAAATCTTTGTGCTCCCAGAATGGAAGGGGATGAACCAACCATGAATCCATACTCTCCAAGTGAATCTATTTTATGTCCAATGACTGAAATAAAGCCACAGAAAAGCTGGAACGAAAAGAGACCTTTCATGCTATAAATGCTTTGTTATTTTTAATGGAGGACTCTTGTTTTCAATTAATGAAAAGAATTTCTTGTTTCCCAAAGTGTTCTCCAGCCTTCACCTCTGCTTGCTGAGGCTCCAATTCTATTTATGAGAGGCTCTTATGGTGAGGATGGAATAATCTGGCCAGAATATCCATGGTTTCATTATCACAGACAAGCTAAAAATGGCCTTTAAAGGGTTTTGTGCATCACTGGTCACTCATGGATCACCCAGGTAGGGATTCTCCAGCTGCCACCCCTGAGGGGACAACGCATCCATCAGCAAACCTGACCACTCCAAATGCAGGGAAAACCTTTTCTTCATTTTCCACCTGACCACTCCAAATGCAGGGAAAACCTTTTCTTCATCTTCCACGTCCACAATTTGCACAGGGTTTGTGAAGGCTGCAAATCCCTGATGACGAAGTTCTAGAGATGATCTCTCCTTACACCAAATTTTGCTTTCTGGTGTTTCTATCAAAGCCCATTGAGCTGAGAACAGACTCCACTCTTCAGCACAAGAACTGCACAAATACCTGAGCTTCCACTACGAAATCAACTCCAAAATCTGATTTATAACAAACTTTATTTAACCAGAAAAAAGATTCCCTGCCTGCTATCCCCCAGGACTGCTCTGTTCTGAATCCTCAACTTCTCTTTATTCAATTTTTCTACCTCAGCTGTGCCAGTGGCGCCAGAAACTTCACTGCAAAATTGCTTCAAAATGTATTTTCTCTTGGCATTAACCATTCATTTATCATAGTTGTACTCAAAAAATAAACATTTTTCAGACCACCCTGCAGGGTGGAAACTTGCATTGATCTGCTGGAGATTCCTGCAGCAATGCATTAAAATTTCTGCACTCAGAGATGCTGAGGTTTGAAGTGCATTAAGTTGATGTCACGAGTTCCACACTGCTGGGAAAGGAACTGAAAAAAAAGCCCTGTTTAGGCTCAGATTTTTGATTCTTCATGGTTCTTATACACACAAACAACTCTGATAATATTAATAATATTCATAATAATTAATTTGCTTCAGAGTTAGAGAACCAGACATGGGGGCTTGTGATAATTCTGGAGATAACAGACAAAGGAAAATCTCTGAGCTGCAGAAGCAGCTGTTGAATCTCTCTCTGTGCTGAGCTGAGATCTCCACACGGGAGAGGATGAAAATCACTGCAGTAATTTTTCTGCGACTGGGAGAAATCCAAATTGATGGTCAGTCCCATTAATCCTGCAAATTATATGAAGTGTTACTCACTCCTCAGCATTTTTATTTTATATCATTTGTCAAAATGGATCCAGTTCTTACTGGCCAGGCCAGAAAATCACAGTGAGAACCAGCAGTGTTCCAGGAACATCGGGTTCTGATTGTCCTGGCCTGGGCTATATAAATTCATTCAGTGCCAAAACCTTCTAAATCAGGTAGTTAAAAGTGGGGTGAACGTGAGGGTGTTTGGACAGATCCTGTTTTTGGGAATAACAGCAGGGAGCACCCCAAGGAGAGAGGAGCAACAGATCCTTGTCCCATCCCTGGAAGTGTCCAAGGCCAGGTTGGAGCAACCTGGTCTCTGGAAGGTTCTCTGCCCATGGAAGGGGTGGGATAAGATGCGTTTAAGGTCCTTTCGTCCCAAACCATTCCATGATGGGGAGACTGGAGATGTGGAAGATGTTCGGGGTCCTTCCCAGAGGCTGCAGAAGAAAGTCTGTCTCACCTTGGTGTTTGCAATAATTTTGGTCCATAAAAACTCCAATTCACCTTTAAATATCTCAGCTGCATGAACCTGCACTCAGAGCCCCTTTTAGAGAACCTGATAACCTCTTATCTGGGTTATTTTGGGATTTGGTGCCTTTGACAGGGACTAAATCACCTCAGGAATCAGAAGCCTCTTGCACAAAGGAGGTGATTTATCCACGCTGTTTTCTACCTGAAGGAGGCCTCCTGATCCAACCTCACCATCCTCACAGGGAAGAATTTCTTCCCAATATCCCATCTAAACCCACTCTTTGTCAATTTAAAGCCATTTTTCCTCATCCTACCAACACAATTCCTGATGAGGAGTCCCTATCCCACTTCCCTGTGGGTCCCCATCAGATATTTGGAAGCTGTTAAATAATCCAAGTTATTTCACAAAAGTTCTGCTCTTGAACACTGCAATGCAAAATGTGAACGATATCCACGGAATTTCTGAGATTTGAGTAATTTAGCTTGTAACTAGAACTTTGAACATATAAAATTGATAACTCCTGGCTGATTTTCTGAAGGAAAACCTCGCCAGCAAAGCTGAATCCCAGAATTCCAGGCAGGTCTGCACATCAATTAATACACGAGGATATTTGGAAATGGGAGAAAGCTGGATAAGGAGGATAAATCAGTTTTTTAGTCTCCCCAAGGCTATTAGGCAAAACCTGTAACCTCCAACACAGAATAAAAGGAAAATCCCAGATCATCATTTTGGGATAAACTGCTGCAGGATCCCTTTTTCCCAGTCTGATCGCAGACATCATTTGGGATAAACTCCTGCAGGATTCCCTTTTCCCGAGCCCCGCCCAAGCATTCCCTGCGGATCCAGAGCCCGTTGGGGTTGGCAGCACCCAGAGGGTGCCCTGGAGAGGGGCCCGGGCTGGCAGGGCACAATTCCAAAGAAATCAGCTCCATCCAATCCATCCAGCACTCCCAGGGCTGGCCGGGCTACAGCGAGCCTTGTACCCTCCTGACAGTGCAATTCCTCTCCCAAAGCAGACAATAATTCTTCTGCAAGTCAAATGAGCTTAAAAAAAGCTGAAAAAAACCTCATTTACAGGATTTTTTTTCCCTTATTCCAATAGGATGAAAAATATCCAGAATTTACCATCTTTTCCTAATTACTGAACAAGGTTTCAGCACTTCAGTTCTGCTGTTTTGTGTCTAGAAAACCCCAAATTGTCCCCAAAAGTGAGCTGTAGCAAAAAGCAGTTAAAATAGCTCAAAAGAAGAGTGCTGGGGCAGGGTGGAAGTTTTATATGGCCAAGGGGAAAGAGGAGAAAGGCAAAGAGGTCAAGTTAAAAAATAACTTGGAGGAGAGTTGGGAGTGAGCCCTGAATGGGTCCGAGGCCATGAGTTCCATCATCACGGTCCTATACTGAAAATAGTCTTCCCTTATATGTATTTATATGTATTTATATATATACAGCCCCAATTTATCTCTGGCTGCCTGCTTATATATGGGATTTCTCCACTTATAGAGCCCTCCAGCAAGGAAAATAAAATTATTTGTGTTTGAGGCTCTCAGGTTACCAAATCCTTCTCCTCCAAACCCAGCTGGTCGCTGGCTTCAAAGCTCAAATCCTGCTGTCAGCTCAGGAGCAGGGATAAACCTCTGGGAACTCCCTGATTTCTCAGTTCTAAGGGGTAAAACCCCAATTTTTTGGCACTACCACACCCACAGTAAAGGCAGAAAACTCTTTGCAGCCTCTAAAATACTTTATCAGCATGAATAATTTCATTTAGAGACATTATTTGGATTTTTTGGGGCGAATTGAAGTGGGAATTTCTGCTGGAAGAACACAGGATGTTCCCCGTGCTGCAGCTCAGGAATCACTTCCTCACCTGCTCCTAAATTAGGGAGAAGCCCCAACTCTAAAACCTTAAATCCACACCCCATAAATTAAAAAAAACTCAGAAAGCATTTCATTTTTAGTGAAATTAAGAAGAAAATTAGAAGAATAAATTGAAAAGCTCGATTTTTTTGCAGTTTAAGCCACAAAAAATATGGACAGTTCAAGTAGTCACAGCCTGTGGCCAACTTCAACCCTATAAAAGCACAAAACACAAACACTGACACCCCAAAAAAACCAAGAATATTACTTCTTGCAGTTCAGACACGTTCTTCTAGAAAAAACACTTGGTAAAACCACCAAAATTACATTTTTTCCCCCATCGTAGACTGAAAAAAAATCACCAGGAGCAGAAGCTGACACCTAAAACAAGAACTGAGCTGAGCTACCAAAAGGAAATTTAAACAATTTCTTGTTTAAATTTCTTGGCCACCTGCACCTCCTTCACCTGGGAGCGCCCTATGGGGAGGATTTAAGGTTTTTTTCTTCCTCCAGCTCACCTAAAATCCATCAGATTGGGATTTGGAGGTTTTAGGAGTCAGCTTTTTGGGTGCTGTGGCCACCAGAAGGTGCAAAAAACCTCATTAGGGAGCTTTGCTGGTGTCCCATGGAGGTGGGGATTTACGGCTTTTTTTCTTCCTACAGCAAACCTAAAACCCATCAGATTGGGGTTTGGGGCTCTCAGTAATGGGGTTTTGGGTGTTGTAGCCACCAGGAAGGAGCAAAAATCTCTTTAGGGAGCTTTGCTGGTGCTCCATGGGCGTGGAGATGGCGATTTAGGGCTTTTTTTCTTCCTCCAGCACACCTAAAATCCGTCAGATTGGGATTTGGGGGTTTTAGGAGTCACATTTTGGGTGCTGTGGCCACCAGAAGATGCAAAAAACCTCATCAGGATGTTTTACTGGTGCCCCATGGGCATGGAGAGAGGGATGGGGGTTTAAGGCTTTTTTCTTCCGCCAGCACACATCAGGTTGGGATTTGGGGGTCTCAGTAATGGGGTTTTGGGTGTTGTGGCCAAGAGAAGGAGCAAAAAACCTCCTTAAGAAATTTTGCTGGTGCCCCATGGGCATGGAGAGAGGGATGGGGGTTTAAGGCTTTTTTCTTCCTCCAGCACACATCAGGTTGGGATTTGGGGGTCTCAGTAATGGGGTTTTGGGTGTTGCAGCCACCAGAAGGAGCAAAAAACCTCATTAGGGAGNTATTTTTTAATTTAAAAATTAAATTTTTTAATTTTAATTTTTGGAGGCCAGCAAACCCCGGAGTTTGTTCTGCTCTGTGTCCCACCCTTGGTTAGGGTCAAGCCTTGAATGATGCAACTTCATGCACAAAAATAGGGATTTTTTGGGGGTTTTGACTCTGATATGGGGAAAACGAGCAGACTGCACTTCCCAGGGTAAAATTCCAGGGTTTTTTCCTAGTTTTTTATACTTTCTGTAAAGTTCTGGGGCTTTTCTTGTGGCAGAAGAGGGGAATTTGCCTGTTCTTGGACTCTCAAAGAGCAGAACATGGAGCGTGCACAGAAAAAAAGGAAAATTCCAGCATTCAACCAGAGACACAGAAGGAAGAACATCACCCCTGATCCATGGAAATACTCTGGCAAAGCCAAAAAAATCATGAAACTCACTTAGAAAAAACACAAGGCTTTTCAAAAGGATGCATTTGGGCTCTTTTTGTTTAACTTCTGAGCCTCTTGGGTCACATTTTGGATTATTTTTGCTCAAATCCCACAATGGCCAGAGGTTCACGTGTTGATGACTGTGTTTCCTTGGTTTTTTGACTTTCCTATAAATCGGTGGATAGTGGGAATTGATATAAAAAATAAAACCCAGGGCAGGAGGATTCTGATAAAATCCTGAGAGTGGCTGATGCTGATTTTTAGAGCAAGGAAAATAATAAAGCTTTGAGGGTTGTTCCCCTCTGTCCGGGTGTGTTCCAACAGGTAAAGGTGCCCAGGAGTGTAAAATATTGGAAAGATTTCCAGTTCTGGGGAGAAGATGTGATAAAAACCCCTCTGGAAAAGAAGATTCCCCAAAAAGTTCAATCAAAAACACTGGTTTTTCTTCAATAATCGAGAAGCACGATTCAAAATATTAATATTCTACTGGGATTGGAAAATTAAAGCAAAATGTTTATCGGTTCAAGTTAAATATTTTACTCTTGCTGAGGAGGAGAAATTGAAACAATCCAGCAAAACATTTCGCTCGGGACAAAACTGCTTTTTCTCATTGGGCTTTGCTGTCCAAACATGGGGAGCAGCTCTAATAAACATCTGCATAATGAGAATAAACTGCTTTAAACACTGCAGCACAATTTGGGCTCTGTTTATGCACAGAGCGGGCAGCAGCTGCTCAGCTTTTCACCACCTCAGCCCTGGGTGTTCTGCAGGGAAAATCTGCTGCTGGATTGATGCCTTGGGTTTTAACTCTTATATTTTTCAAATTCTGGATTGATGCCTCAGGTTTTAACTTTTATATGTTTCCAATGCTGCATTCCCAGTGTGTAACTCTGCAGTGCCCTGCAGCCTGGGAGCTGCTGCTCTCTCGTGCTGAGACAGACAGAACAAAGCCTCTCCAGGCTGCTCTCCAAGGACACCCAGCCCGGCCTAGGCCCAAAATGTGTAACCCAGCATCTTGAGAAGGGGGGCAAGCTGAGGGGAAATTCCATCATTAGCTAAAGTTTAATTGGTGAAATTGGGTTGAGATGCAAATGGCCCAAAGCTATAAAAGTGTGAAGAACTCGTGACTCGGGGTCCATCTTGGGTGCAGCCTTTGGCCTGCCCAGGGTGTGCCTCTGAAGGCCTTTCAATTAAATATCCACCTTTATTCCCTT
>VWZT01009437.1:72781-88819 GCA_013397055.1 Pachycephala philippinensis | reverse complement strand
GTGGAATAAAATCAGGGTGTAAAGCGAATCGTTCACCCTTTGTGCAAAAGGCAAGAGGAGAAATCATTCCTTAGGAAATCAAAATTTTCACGGAAAAAAGAAGGGGCATTTTCCTTGCCCCAGCAGGTTGGGAATGACCTCAGTCACTGAAAACCTCCAGTTTTCATTTAACGTATTCATTAAAATTAATTAATTATTTTTATTCATTTTAATTTAATTTCTTTTTAACTTTTTAATTTCCTTGAGCCAAAATCTATTGGCTAATCTCAAAAAAAAAAAAAAAATTATTTGAAGTAGCAGGGATGCTGAGGGAGATGTGGGCAAGGACGGTGTGAGGGAGGAGTGGGACGCACCCACAGCACCTCGGGGAGATTTTGGGACACAGCTCTGCCAAACTTCCCAACTTTTCTCCCATTGTGCTCCCAGAGCAGGCGACAGGACCTCTGTGACCTCTCCCATGGGTGCTCCTCTCCACGGTGACATTTTCCCTTTTACCTCCCCCATGGGTGCTCCTCTCCAGGGTGACATTTTCCCCGTGACCTCTGCCATGGGTGCTCCCCATCCAGGGTGACATTTTCCCTTTTACCTCCCCCATGGGTGCTCCCCATCCAGGGTGACATTTTCCCTTTTACCTCTCCCATGGGTGCTCCTCTCCAGGATGGCATTTTCCCTTTTACCTCCCCCATGGGTGCTCCCCATCCAGGGTGACATTTTCCCCATCCCAGAGCCCAAATTGCTGGGTCAATGCTCATAAAATTCAAAATTCACTGCCAAAAAGAGTTTGGGGTCAGCCTCAGGATTCCCTGAAAGATCCCTGAGTGACCCAGATGGTGAAAACCCCTCCTGTGATATTGGAAATTATTTTAAGCGAGCTCTGCGAGCCCAGGAGGAAAGGGGGATGGGTTTGGGTTTTTTATTGACCCCCACATCACTCCCTTTTTGTTTCTCCCCTAAGCCCATTGATGGGATTTATGAACTGAACAGAATTGTAACAAATATTGTGCTGCTTTGCCTCATTCTTCAATAAATGGGATAAAGCACAGGCTCCATCTCCAGCGTTTTTATACTGGACTGACTTTTGGAAATACCTGCTGGAATTACCTTTTAATAGCAGCTCTCTTTTCCAAAATTTTAGCGATTTTAGCAGCATTTTAAGCAGCAGGAGGAGGAAAACTGTTGATATTCTGATATTCTGCTTGAAGATATTCACAGAGAGAAGCATTTGCCACGTGAAACTCACTTGGAAAATGCACAAACAAAGTGATTTCCCAAAATACAAACCCCGCCTGTCATTTTGTGCTCTCAGCCCACCCCTGCAGAAATCCCTAAAAATTCCTCCAGCTCCTGGCTCCTGATGCTGCCCCAAAGGCAGCAAGGCTGAAGTGGAGATTTGAAATTAAAGCTGCGTTTCAGATACCTGAGATCCTGCTGATCCTTTTTGTCCCCCCGCAGCAGTTTTAATTAACACCAGATGAGCAGGCACTGGTGGGACTCAAAGCCTGCTTCAGTATTTAATTAAGACAGGACTAATTGACCTCCCTAAAGGGGATCTTTAGACAACAAAAATAGATCTAATATTAGCTAAATAGATAAAAAACACACATAATAAAAATATTCAAGATTTTTTTGTCTGCAGACTCGCTGTAAGGATCCTGATTTTCCCTTTTAAAAGTGCTGCTGGTGACTTTTTTTTCCATGAATTTTTCCATCTCCCTCCATAGGATGTGAAACATTAATCTGTCACTTGACAGTAATCTTCGCCTGTCATGAGCAACATCCCCTCAGTAAAAACAGACTTATTCCCCCCCTAATTCACCGCAGATCCCCACTCCAGACACTTCTCACTTGTTTTATCTAGAAAGGATTAAAACACTTGCAAATATTAAATTTAATCCACTCTCAGGGAGGGCAGAAATTAATCATAATTAAGCCAGAGCAGCCGTAATTCTCAGCAGGATGAATTATCTAATGGGGATTCTTGCTGAAGAATAGGGCTGAGTCATGGGCATCCCATTTCTGCCGGGCTGCAAATCAACGCGTGGAGCGCAGCAATCAACCCAAAATACCCAATGAACGATCCTTTTATTCAAAAATCAATACGAGGAAATTGATCCCCAGCCTCACCCCGGGCTTTATGGCACGGTGCTGGTTCTGCAGAACAATAAAAGGCTGAGAGCTGTTTGCAAATCAGGGGAGAAGGGTTTTATTAGGGATGAAAACACGAGGAACCTGTGGCACCAGAGCCTGAGAACATTTGGCTGCTTTTTATCCCAGGAAAACGGCAGGAACTGGAGGTTTTTATCTCCCAGGCAGCTCAGAGTGCTCAGCTCAGTTCATTACAGGAGTGTTGGACACCTGAACTTCAAAGGATAATGAACAATTTGGGTGGAGGGATTTCTTTGGGACCACCAGCAACACCTGAGTCCACTCGTTGCCTCATTTGCACGGCGCTAAACGTTCATTATCTCATTAATTATCACCTGCATGGGGTTAATTTCTGTTTATTCCACTCCCAGGAGCAGAGCCAGCGGTGCTCTGTGGAGAGGTGAGTCTCAGTCCACTGTTTGAAGCATTTATGTGCCCAATTTCTCTTTGGAAAGGTTCTGGTTCAGTTGATTTAGGGATGGAAAAGCTCTCCAGAGGCTTTGGGAAGCTGCTGGATGTGCAGAACACGCTGAGAGCTGCTCCATGTGCCCCTTGTGCAAATGGAACCACCACAGAATTGATTGTCCCTTCCAAACCCCTTTTGTCGTGGGGCTGGAAAAGTTTCCAGCTGCCACCAGATACCAGAAAATGGCTCCGTGGATGAGCTGCTGAAATTCCTTCTTTTGTGAAATTGCCAAATCCTGACTGATCTCTCATTCCGGGATTTCTTCCTGTGGATGTGCAGTGCAGGGGGGAGACTTTGAGAAAAAGTCCTCGTGCAATACAGCCCGTAAAAAGCAGCCATTAAAGGGATATAATAAAATACAGGCCTCATTAAAGCAAAATGACATAGAAATAATGCCATGATGGAGGAAAGAAATGTTCTAGTCTGGCTCTAGGATTGTTGTTTACTTGTTTGTTTACGTCTGAAATAATCTTTACCCCAATTTCTGTTTTCTTCCATAAATATACAAAATATTAGCTGGCTGGTTTATTCAGTTTGAGCTAAATATGGCTTTCTTAATTTCAGATAGATCTTTTTGCTGCCCTAAAATGGCAATCCATGTGCAGGGCCACGCTTACCATGAGTAACAGATGTTATGCCTGAAATACTCCTGTAAACAAGGCCTTGAAATGCAAAGTTTGGGAGGCTTGAACTATATTTAAAAACAACACCAAAAAAAAAAAGAGCAGTTCAGTGAGGTCATTATTGGGATCATTATTTCTGTCTTGGTGTGACAAATCTGAAGTCACCACGTGACTTCCCAGCTTGCTGGAAACCATAGTGGAGCAGGAGCTGCTGCCGTGGGTATTTACACCAGGAGCTGGCTTTGCCTTTATTCCCTCCAGCAAACCCAGCCTCAGCCAGGAGTGGCCCATTTCATGCCAGGTGACACCAGGGGACAAATCTCGGCTCGTGTTCCTCGCCCGGGGAGGTGGCACCTCCCGAAGGCTCACCTGAGCTGCAGGAAATCACACAGAGGCACAGATGGTGCCGGGGCAGGGTTTAAACCTGTCTGCCTTGGGCTGGCCTCCCTGGGAGATAACGAGGGCGTTAATTAGAGACCAGTTCCCATCACGGATCAGTTTCTTGTGCCTGGCTTTCCATGAGGTAACCCATGGGGACAAAGATTTGTGTCCCTTGTGCCCGGCTTTCCATGAGGGAACCGGTGGGGACAAAGATTTGTGCCCCTTGTGCCTGGCTTTCCATGAGGTAACCCATGGGGACAAAGATTTGTGTCCCTTGTGCCCGGCGTTCCATGAGGTAACCTGTGGGGACAAAGGTTTGTGTCCCTTGTCCCCTGAGCTGCGGCCACCTCCCCGGGCAAGGAACACGATTTGTCCCCTGGTGTCACCTGGCATGAAATGGGCCACTCCTGGCTGAGGTTGGACTTGCTGGAGTCACGTGGGTGACTTCAGATTTGGAGGCCTCCTTAGGACGCGGAAAAGGAAGGATTTGGAGCCTTTTTGTGGCTGCAGATTCCTGATGTGAAAGGGCCAAGTGCTCGTTAACCTTCCTGAAAGGGCGTGGAGATGTGGTGGCCTTGCTTGGCTCCTGCTCCTGTCCCTGTCCCTGTTCCCTGTCCCCTGCCCTGCCCCTCAGGGTCTTGCTCTGCTCCTGTCCCTCTCCTTCTCCTTGTCCCTGTCCCTGTCACCTTCCTGGCCCATCAGGGCCCTGCTCTGCTCCTGTCTCTGTCCCTGTCCCTGTCACCATCACCTGCCCAGCCCATCAGGGCCTTGCTCTGTCCCTGTCCCTGTCACCTGCCCAGCCCATCAGGGCCCCGTCCCTGTCCCCGTCCCCATCCCTGTCCCTGTCCCTGTCCCTGTCACCTGCCCAGCCCATCAGGGCCCTGTCCCCATCCCTGTCCCTGCTCCTGTCCCTATCCCTGTCCTTGCCCCTGTCACCTGCCCTGCCCATCAGGGCCCTGTCCCTGCTCCTGTCCCCGTCCCTGTCCCTGTCACCTGCCCTGCCCATCAGGGCCCTGTCCCTGCTCCTGTCCCCGTCCCTGTCCCTGTCCCTGTCACCTGCCCTGCCCATCAGGGCCCCAAGGAGCCCTTTCAGCCTGGCAGCACCTTGGAGGAGCAGCAGGAGCCCCGGGTAACCCAACTCCTGCAGGACTGAGGGAGCAGATGCCAAAGCTGTGACTTCCAAAGGTGCCCAGTCCTGGAGAGGGCTCAGAAAAACTTATTTATGGAGTGACCTTTAGCTGAGTTGTCTTCAGTGACAGCTGACAGGGCACAGCGCTCGGGCCCGAGGATGGGGTGTCACTGTGGAGGGCAGGCAGCAGACGGGTTTGGGGTTTTGGTGGCTGAAATTTGGGAGGATTTGGGAGCCTCAATCCCACACTGAGAGAGGTGTGGGCTCTGTTTGCTGTGTCCTCTCTGTTGTGTCGCTCCTGTCCTCCATCCTCCATCCTCAGAGGTTCTGTCTCCTCTTCATCCTTCTGGCCAATCACCCACGGCCTGTGTCAGTCGAAACGAGCTGGGAGAGCTCAAACTGCCTAAATCACAGGAGAATAAAGAGATAATAACATCATTGGGGATTTATTCCCAGTGGCTGAGCTGGGACTGGAAGGTGGTTGCTGCTGCTGGGTGAGGGAGTGTGGTTTTCCCCAAAATCTTGGCCAAAACTCAGCAGTTCTGCTCTGAAATGTGTGTTGATGTGAGCAATCTGACAGAGAGATAGCGAGGATACACCTGAGCACAGAAATTTCAGCCCCCACTGCAGCATTTGTAACTGAGATTTGGCCTTCTCAGCCAGCTGGAATTGCCTCTCAGTTATTGGGAGGGCACTAAAATGCAGTTGGTGCTTTTGGAGAGAAGTGTGTCCATACCCTGTGGAAAATAAACAGGTGAGAAAACAGGCAGCAGTGTTGGAAAAATGGGAATTCTTCCTCCGGGGTTAAAGGGGAAATAAGTGCATTACAAGCTGCAGAAAGTGTTTTACACTGATTGTTAATTAGCTATTATAAAAGGAGCCACTTATTAATATAAAAATCCTGGTTAAAGCTGCCGTGCTCAGGCTGGGATTGGAAAGCAAAGTGAACTCCCTGGGCAGGCTTTGGAGCACGGTGTGAGGCACTGAGTGCACTGCTTGACTCCGCTGATCCCTGGGTGAGATGAAGTTAAAGGCATTAAGTATTTATAGATAAATACAGGAGCATGGAAGGGGAGCAGCCTTTGGCTGAACCGGGCAGAGGTGGGCACAGGGAATTTGATGTCAGCGTGTCTGGAGGTGCCACCTCTTGGCGTGGGATTCCTTTTCCCCGGGAGAGCACCCCACAGCACCACGGTGAGGAGCCCAGGGGAAATGCTGATAAAAACGGGGGATTTCAACACCTGCCTCGGCGAGGTCTCACACCCTTCCCCTCGGTATCGGCTGCTGCTTTTTCCTTAAAATAATTCTGTGGGATGAGTTTGTGTTGGATCCTACATCCTTCCTCCAGCCCTGCAGGGATCCTGGCTGGTGCTGCCGTACCCACGAGGTGTTTCAGTGATGAAATTGCTGTAATTAATCAAGACTGATGTGATTTGGGTGCTCGTGCAAGGGACGAAGGCTCCAAGGAGAGGATCATGGAATAGGCAGGGCTGGAAGGGGCCTTAAAGCCCATCCAGTGCCACCCGTGCCATGGGCAGGGACACCTCCCACTGTCCCAGGCTGCTCCAAGCCCTGTCCAGCCTGGCCTGGGACACTGCCAGGGATCCAGGGGCAGCCACAGCTTCTCTGGGCACCCTGTGCCAGGGCCTGCCCATCCTCAGTGTAAAATTCATTCTAAACTTAATCCTAACCAACCCTCTTTTCATTAAAGCCATTATCCCTTTTCCTACTGCAGCAGGGGCTCCAAAATATTTGTCCTTAACTTTCCTATATTCCCCCTTTCAGTGCTGAAAAGCAGCAGGGAGGTTTTTCCACAGCTTTTCCCCTTCAAACTTCCTAAATTATATGATTTGAGTCTTAAAAGGAGAGAAAATTTAACACGGGGAGCCCAGGGGCTCGTCAGGTGAGTGTGGAGAGAAAACAACTCGTGATCACCCCTCGAGGGCTGACCCTGCACTCAGGAGGGAGAGCAGCTGCTCCCACAGCTCCGAGGGATTGGAGAGGAGAGGAATTGGAGAGGAGAGGAATTGTCGGGATGCCGATCCCCGGAGTCACAGCTCGGCACAGAACAGCCCTGCTCCGGGGTTCTCCTGGAAACAGGGGCAGAAATTGGGGTTTGTTCCTTCGGGAAGGTGCTCGTGTCCTTGTGCTGAGGGCAGAGCTCATCCCAACCTTCCAGAGCTCATCCCAGCCCTTCCAGAGCTCATCCCAACCTTTCCAGAGCTCATCCCACCTATCCAGAGCTCATCCCAACCTTTCCAGAGCTCATCCCACCTATCCAGAGCTCATCCCAACCTTTCCAGAGCTCATCCCACCTATCCAGAGCTCATCCCAACCTTTCCAGAGCTCATCCCACCTATCCAGAGCTCATCCCAACCTTTCCAGAGCTCATCCCACCTATCCAGAGCTCATCCCAACCTTTCCAGAGCTCATCCCACCTATCCAGAGCTCATCCCAACCTTTCCAGAGCTCATCCCACCTATCCAGAGCTCATCCCAACCTTTCCAGAGCTCATCCCACCTATCCAGAGCTCATCCCAACCTTTCCTGAGCTCATCCCAGCCCATCCAGAGCTCATCCCAACCCTCCTGGGCTCATCCCAACCCTTCCAGAGCTCATCCCAACCTTTCCAGAGCTCATCCCAACCTTTCCAGAGCTCATCCCAGCCCTTCCAGAGCTCATCCCACCTATCCAGAGCTCATCCCAACCTTTCCAGAGCTCATCCCAACCTTTCCAGAGCTCATCCCAGTGCTTCCAGAGCTCATCCCAACCTTCCAGAGCTCATCCCCGCCCTTCCGGGGCTCGTCCCAGCCCTTCCAGATCTCATCCCACCCATCCAGAGCCAGTCCCTTGCTGCCACCCTGTGTCGATCCAGCACTTGGAGCACCTGCAGTCTCTGAGGTGTTTTTTGCCGGCAGAATTCGCAGGGAATTGTGAATTTCTCCTCCTCGGAGCCGCTGGAAATTTCCTGCTCAATGCCAAGAATTCCAAGTGCTCCATTTCCTCCCTGCTCCTGGATCCGAGCTGTCTTTATTCTTTTTAGCACTCTCGACCCCCGAGGGATTTAAATCCGCTTCTAATTTCAATTGTTTTGTGCCTTTACAGCTCTAACACAAAGAATCTCTGCCGGGGAATGTCATTGATCTAAATCGAAGAGAATTCCTTTGGTATCAATAAATGTGATTTTTTTTTTCCCCATACAAAAAAAGAATGAACTGAAATCTCGACAGGTAAATTTTAATTCCAAAAGTGACCAAAAGGATGAAGGAATAAAAGCTGTGTGCTGCAATAATCTATTAAAAAGAGCCTGTAGGTAAATATTAAATTCAATTAACAAACTTTTTTTAATCAGTGAGTTCATTTTTAGGAAAATCCGCGGAAGAAGAGCTGGGACAGGCTGATGGGAGCTGGGGGAGAGAGGCGAGGGAGGCTTCACCCACAAGAGGGAGCTCAGGGAACACGAATAGAAAGAGCCTAAAATCCTGGTATTGCCGTGAAATCTCCTCCGTGCCCGGAATTAAACGGGAAAAGCACAATGGGAAGCACCATAAATTCATATTTTAGTGCCGTTCGTGCTTCAATTCCCAACAATTCCCTGGCTAACTTTGCCAGAGTGATCAAGGGCGGGTCGTGGCACAGCCACAGCTCTGCTGATCCAAGGATTCCCAAGTTTGCTGGAGCAGAGGAGTTTCTTAGAACCAGGTAATACAGGTTTAGAAGAGATAAAATAATATTTTTGGATAGGTAAGGCCTTACACAGATCTGTAAAGCTGCTGCTGGTTCATACTGAAGGAGGTTTATGCTGTGGGCTGGGAAAGTAGGTTTTTTTCCTTCCATTTGTATCAAGAGTACAATAAAAAAATTATTAATTCTCACAAATTCGGGCATAAAGAGAAGGTGGAGAAGGCCTTTGGTGAGCCCTTGACGGTGTTGCAAAAGTCAGGCTTCATGTTCCAGGTTATTTGTGCAGCTCCCTGGGTTGGCTCTTTGCTCAGAGCAGTAAATTAATTTAAAAAAAAGAAAAATTCCAAGATCATTTTTAGTCTCTTAATAACATAAAAGGCACCAGACTATGGGAATTTATTAAACTGAATAATGAGAGGAGGGAAAAACAACAGCATCAGAGGCCACTTTCTAGAAGCTGCCTGGTATTTCGTTGTCTAATTTTGACATATCTGGGCTTTTTTTTCCTTTCTACTCTCCCTGTTCTCCTCCAAAACTAGGAGCAGAATTCCTGAAATGAAGCAGGCACAGCCTCTTCCTGACAGCACCCTCCAAAAGCAAAACAGAAGTTTAATTCCAGACCATTTATCCAAAGAAAACCCCGATTTTTGAACATCTGGCGTGGCTTGGAAGGGTCTTTGAGTAACCCCTGGATGGGACAGGGGCAGAGCTTTCCCAGGAGAATTCCCGGGCCCGTGCTGCCGTGCTGGGAGCTGGCTTTGGAGCCAGAGCTCCCACCCTGGAGCCCTTCCCCATCCCCGAGCGCCGCAGGGTCGGTGCCCGCGCTCCCGGGGTGGTCGGCGCTGGGGAAAGCCGAAAGCAAACACGGGCCAGCTGCGGCCAGATGTGGGGAGCGTTCAGGGTCACCGGGGCTCCCCGGGCCCCCCCGGGCTGGGCCGCACGTGGCCCCGCTCCTGCTCCGGGGAGAAACCCCAGCGGCCATCCCTTTCCAGAGGGGAATCTCTGCCGCCCTTCCCGAACCTTCGGAGCGAATTTGGAGCGTTCCGAGCGCTCCCCGAGCCCTCGGGGCTGTGCCAAGCACACCCAGCCGGGCAATCCCGAGCTGTTCCCGCTGTCAGCGGGTCCCGTGGGAGGCCTTTTCCCGGGATAGCTGCGTTTTCCTGCTGGATCCCCCAGGATCAATGAACCCACTCCCCTGAAACCCTTGCCTGGATTTTCCTGCCAGAATAGATAAAACGACAGAGTCCACGCTAGCACGAATTTGATCCAAAGTAAGAGAGTTTAATGAAAGATTAAACAACTTTTATATGTTAATAGCGAAAGTGTGTTGAATGGCATAAAATGATTGGTCCCTCGGACACCCACCCCTTGGGGTGATTGCTCCAGTTCTGAGACATCCGTTTCTGGATGTTTTTCTGGTTGAAGCCACAACAGCCCTTGAGAAGTAGGTGCAGGTGCAGAGATTTACAAAACTATAACATTGTTTTAAATTCTTCACATGAGAAAGAGAATCTTCACAAAGTACTGCAAGGGCTAAAGAAATTCCCAGCCTGAGGCTTTTTTTCATACCCATACCTGGGGAGGGAGATTCCAGAGGGGATTTGTTCCAAATCCCTCCAGCTCTGGTTGATGTCTTGGGCAGGGAGAATTTTCCTCAATGTCCAAGGGAAGAAATCCTGAATATTTGTGGAATGAGGCAGGGTTTTGTATTACCTTTATTCGGTTTTGTGTGTCTTTGTGAATATTCTTGAGAACATCCCTTGCAATCAGTTCCTGAACTCAAATCAATTTATTCACAGGTCTCAGGTGATGGATTTGGAGTGATCCCCAAATTTGGAGTGATCCCCCAATTTGGAGTGATTTCCCAAGTCTCAGGTGATGGATTTGGAGACATCCCCCAATTTGGAGTGATTCCCCAAATAACATCTTTTAAAAGTCCCCCCAAGAAGAAGTTTCTGTTCTCTCCTTGCCCTGTGCAAGGGGCAAATCCACGTTTGTGATTACAGCCTGATCGTGTTCAGATCACAGAAAATGAGGCAAGACCAGGGTTTTCCTCTAAAATAGGGTTTAATAAAAAACTTCCTTAAGAAAGCACGAAGGAAAGAATGAAAGGAATGACACTGAAGGACAGCAAGAGAAAAAACTCTGCACAAACTGCCAGAACTTTTCCCAGCTTCCAGTGATTGCACTTCCATGTCCTGAAGTTACACGATCCATCCAGGATTGGTCATGGCACAATAAATCACACTCAGACATGGGAGAATCTGACCTGATGTTTCTGTGGAGAACCTGTTGCAGATGGACAAACGTGGATTTAAATTCCTTTTTCAGACTGTACGAAGAAATTCTGCAGAATTCTTAAAGATGACCAGACCCACAATTTTTTTTTTCTACCAATAACAGCCAAAATGTAAAAATATTATAAATATATTCATTCAATGAGATTAAATATTGAAAATAAACATAGTAATCAACATGAAATACTTCTTTTACCACTTTGTCACATGCATATTTAGGTGCTTAAATCATCCTTGAGACTGGGAAATTTTTATGCATTTAAGATTTCCTTTATCAGATAAATCAAAGTCCATAACTTTGATAAACAGCCCAGGACCTCTCTCGAGGGAAAAACTTAGACCAGGTGTGAAAGGAATATCCAAACACATTGGGATGATGATGGGACACCAGCGCTGTTCCTAAATGAACTTTCCCAATAAAAATATAAATTTACATCACAAAGGAGAAGGAAGATGTTGTTCTTCCTGCTCTTCCCTGAGCTTGGATGAGATTAAAATAAAACTTTTAATTTCCAGGGGTTTCCTGGGATGCAGTTGAGGCTCCTCACACTCCTGATTACCCAGGTTATGAGCAGGAACTGGGCAGATTTAGGGATGGGATTAAGTTGTGTATTTGTCGTGAGCTCCTCAGAGCTGCATCACTTTCTGTTGCTTCCAGCTCTGCTCCACGAACTAAAATTTGATGCCAGCAAGATGCCAGTGAAATGTGGGAATGGGAGTCCTGGGGGTCTTTCCAGGCCAGATCTTTATGGACACTGGGAAAGCATTAGCAGAAGAGATCCTCCAGCTCTCTCAGCATTTTGTGAGAGCCCTGTCTTTCCCATGTGAATTATTTAAAGCAATGTTACAGTTTTGTAAACTTCTACACCTGCGAGTTGTTTGCCAAGGATTGTTATGGTTTTAGCTAGAAAATATTTAGGAACGGGTGGTTCAGAATTTGGCCAATCACCCCAAGCAGTGGATGGCCAGAGGACCAATTGTCTTATGCCACTTAATGCACTTCTTATGAACTAACATATAAAAAGACTTTATTATTATTATTAAAGCTCTCTCTATATTCTTGAGCCTGAACTCGAGAATATAGAGAGAGGGTCTTTTTTCTACCCATCCTCAGTCCAGCAGCAACAGATCTTCACCTCGATCGGTGCTCATGGCCCTCAGAAAGAATTTACTCTTCAACTCTGGGAATTATATGAGCAGTCACACGTGAAATAATGAAGAAATATATTAATAACAAATGCAGGTGGCAATGAAGACACAAACTTCTACTTTTCCCTGCCCATGTTTTCTCCCATTTGTGTTTTCCCTGTGTCCTCCTGAGCTCTGCCTCCCCCAGAGCAGAGGAAGGGTCCGGCAGGAGGAGGAAGCACCATCTGTGGTGGGGTGAGCGCCGAGCCCCCGAGCCAGAGCTGCCTCGAGCTGCAATTCTCACGATCCCGGGGCTGAACTTTGTAAATAGACTTGGCAAGGGCTCCAGCCTGCAGAAAACAGCCGTGGAGAGGGAGAAATAAATAAACAAACAACCTCCTTTCCTTCTCTGCAGTGCCTGCTCTGCCCTCCTGACCCACCTCCAGAGCACACATGTGGCTGCTCCGTCGAAAATTGGTTTGTGGGTTTGATTTTGGTGCTGGAAAAGGCAAAGCTCTTCCCTGTCTTTATTTCTGCTCTCTCTGAGGGCCAGAGCCTGTCCTCAGCACAGCACAAAGGGGACAAGGTGCTCATTTTATCCCAGCTCTGATTTAGTCTCGGGATTAAGATACAGAGCTTGGGTGTGAGTGAGGAGTGGTTCCTTCAGGGCTGAACAGTTTGTGTTTAATTTTAGAGACAATCACTGATTTTGTACTCCAGAAATGCCATGGGCCCTAAATCTTCGCATCCCATCTCCCCACTCTCCCCATGCCAATATATACCATGGAGAACAGGCACTTGGGAACACCGAGTCTTTGCAAGCCTCACTCCATGCTGGAGAGAGCTCTCCCCCCTCTAATCCCTGGGATTGCTGAGAATCCTCCTGGAAAATCAGCAAAATATTTTTACAGCTGATATCCCTTAAAGCTGGGCTCAGGAAACTCCACGTTCTGTAATTCCAACACGGATGCAGCAGCCAGGGAGTGCCTGGAGAACACCAAGTGTCTCTCAAGGCACCAAGCACCCTTCAGCAGGTGGTGCCTCATTGGTCTTAGGACAGCAGAAATCAGAGAATCCCGGGATAATTTCGGTTGGGAAAGGCCTCTGAGGTCATCAAGCCCAGCCTTTGAAGGAACACCACGTTGTCAACCACTGACTGCCACGTCCAGTCCTTCCTGGAACACCTGTGGCAAGAAAAGTCTCAGCAATTTCCAGGAAAAGCCATTCCCTGGGAAGGGCTGGGCTCGTTGGGTGAATCCTGCTTGCTGCTGCTGTGGGATACGTTGGTGTTGGGTTACACCGTGGGGTGATAGAGAGATAGGCCCTGAACGCCAGAGAGAGCCTCTCTCCTGGGCCCGGAGTGACCCTGGGGCTGGATCCAGGTCACCGGGGATGGGCGGAGAGAGGATCGTGGTTTGTGGACAAGGCTGGAGCTGTGAGAGGTGATGATTGCAGTTTGTGACCTTCTAGGGCATTGTTTCCCTGTTCCCATAACAGGCAATGTCTGTGCACTGCCCCAGGGGCTGGGGGACACTGTGGTGAGCATCTTTCCTGTTTCCATGATGTTCTGTCCTGTTGTGGGTGGGTATTTAGGGAATTCAGGCTGCGTAATAAAGGACTTTGCACCTCCAGCCTGAGTGCGGAGTTACTGCCCACACATGAACACTGCACGCTGGGATGGTGCCTGGAAACCCGAGCCATGGAAAACCCATCCTCGGCAGCCCAGTCGTGTCCTGCATCCAAAGGGGAGCGCTCAGCCCTCTCTTCGGAGCTCATTTGCATTCCAGAGGCAGCTCCATCATTCAGGGCGGGAAGAAAAAGCCACTCGGCCCTTTTTAACAAGCTGGTGGTGCCGAGGAGTGCCCACCTTTGATTTCCTGGGGGCTGGCAGCGGGGCCGGGGAGGGCAGCGCGATTCCGATGGCGCACAAAGCCGGGCAGGATTCCCTGGCTCTGCCCCGGGCTCGCTGCGGCTCCTGCCCAGAGCTGAGCTGCATCTGCCTCTCCCGGCCAATCCCCGAGGGGAATATCCCGACATTGTCACCTCGGCACAAGGAGGGATCCGTTTATTAATCCACCTTTTTGCTGAGTGGAAGTCCGGCTGCTCCCTCCTGATGTTGTCCAACTCTCTCGGTCTGTTCCCGTTACAAGACCCGCACAAAAGAACATTTTCTTCTCTTCTTTCTTCCAGAAATGGGAAGACTTGAATGCTTTTTTTTTTTTAAATTGTTTTGTTTTGTTTTTCTCCTTTCTCCTGGGCCTTCTTTTGACTGACTGGGATTTTTCATGGCTGTATCAGGGAGCTGGACATTCCTCTTTGTTTCGGAAGCACTGGGTGATGGATCACATTTTAATTGGCGTTGAGGTTTCCAGAAAAAGGGAGCACCACAGGAAGTTATTAGAATAACAACACTCTGCATCTGCACAGGAATTAAAACTGCAAATGGACGGGGCATATTAATTGCTACCAAATGCTTTGGTTTTCTCCTGCCTTCCAAAGCCCAGCTCAACAAAAGCTCGGGTTGGGGGTTGATTTTTAACGTCTATTTTCCTCTCTTTCCCTTCCAGCAAAAGCGTAAGTGATGAAATTCGTAGGATTTCAGCCTTCTGGAGAAAATTCTCTCTGCAGAGAGTTTCAAAGCCGTTGCAAAGCAGATAAACACATTTGTTTTGACAGGGAGGACACTGATGGCTGCAGACAGACCCAGCCTGGCCAAGGCTCTCGTTCCCACAGCACGGATCCGAGCGTGGGCTCCGCCGGCTCCTGCCAAAGCCGCTCGGAATATTTTGCCTCTCCTTTTTTTATTTTTCCCCTAAGAAATTATCGGTGTCACCGAGCTGCATCTCTCGTTACAGAAGTAACAGATTGTGAGTGGTTTTTCTTTCGCTCGCTGGGTTTTTTTTGTAGCTTTGTAAATGAAAGCAGGAAAAGCAGTAGGAAAAAATGCAAATTTAACTCACAGATATCCAAAAACGCTTTCAGCCAATTGAAACCCAATTTTTTTCTCAAGAAAGGGGAAGTTGGAAATATTTTGGGCTTCAGTGAGTGCTTCAGTGAGTTCTTTTCTTTTTATCTTTGATTTATTCCAACACTTTACTTCTCTCTGTTCCTGAATTACTCCAGAGATTTTCCCTTTTCCTACCTCTTAAAGGCAATTCCCAATCCTCAATAAGTGCAAAAGGACATACCTGGAACTGGTGGATTTCTGGCATCTCTTATTGACAATTGGACTTGATATTAGAGGTCTTTTCCAACTTTAATTAGTGTATGATTTAATGAGTTTATTATAATACACAGAGCAGGTGTCCACAGATGGAAGTTGTTCATGGGCAGTGTCTTGAATCCATGGAAAATCCATGATGTGTTTGTCACATCATTAAAACAAAGGGAAAATTTAAAGGGAAAATAAGAATGTAAATAAAACAAATTTGATGAAATGATTCTGTATTTCCACTACCATAATTATTAATAGAACGTAGATCTTGGTGGTTGTTAGAGTTTAGGTGATAATCACACAAAGCCTCATCCTTTGGAGTTAACATTTTCCCAAGAGAGCAAAATTCTTGGATGTCTCCATGCTCTTGGTGATGCTTCATCACCAAGGATGGACCAGGGCTGGTCCAGAAGGAGAATTCTTATAAAATTTAGGTTGTTTTTCGCTGATACCAACTTGCTGTGCCATCTGCTCTTTCTTTTCCATCCTAAAACCAGGAAATCCTGAAAATGCCCCGCTTTGGGAAGCGCTCAGGGGGATTGTTTGTGATCTGCAGAAATTCCAGCTCTCCGCAGCTGAAACCCAGCAGTTTCTTCAGCTCTTCATGTGCATTGCATAGATCCAAATATTGGCTCAGTTTCCCCCTGAGCGAGATCTGCACACTCCGAGGGGATTTGACATTGGGACGGGGCCATGGGACAGATCCCGAGAGGATGTGAAATGCCCTGGGAAAAGGCACATCCCTGCCATCTAAACTTTGGGATTTTGGTCTTCCTTGGAAGGACGTTCATCTCCTGGGGTCTCTTTGGCTTCCTCACTTCATTGAACAGGAACATCCCCTTCTACTTAACATCAACTTCAAATAACTTCTGATTGTCTCTTGGAGGAGAACAGCGAGGAGAGGGAATGGGAATGGGAATGGGAATGGGAATGGGAATGGGAATGGGAATGGGAATGGGAATGGGGAAAAGG
>VWZT01009437.1:43370-63533 GCA_013397055.1 Pachycephala philippinensis | reverse complement strand
AAAAAAAAAAAAAGAAAGAAGAAAAAAGAAAAAAAAAGTTCTTATATAATTGTCTCTGTGACTGGCATGATAGGAAGTTTTCTGGCCATTGGTGGAATTAAGACTGGGAATTATGAGAAAACACAAAGCAATCAGGGGCAGTTGAGCAGTTGGACAGAGGGACTAATGGAGAGTGACAGAGCCAGGGCTGCCCAGGGCTGACCATTGTCCTGAGCAGAGGCGGGTCCCTCTCGGGCCACTCGGCCCCTGAGTGACCACAGCCCCTCAGGACATCCCTGCCCAGCCTCGGCTGCGGGGTGCTGCACATCCTGGGGTGTGGTGTCCACTGGGAGTGTCCCATGGGATGGTGTTAACTGGGAGTGTCCCAGTTTGGAGCCCCTGGGATGGTGTTAACTGGGAGTGTCCCACTTTGGAGCCCCTGGGATGGTGTTAACTGGGAGTGGAGCCCCTGGGATGGTGTTAACTGGGAATGTCCCAGTTTGGAGCCCCTGGGATTGTGGGAGGGTCCCTGCCCCTGGCACTGGCTGAGCTTTAAGGTCCCTTCCCACCCAAAGCACTCCAGGATTTACAGGGGCACATTTTCCCTCAGGATTTTGTGGGCTCAGTGTCCCCCCACTGCCAGAGGCACAAATTCCCCTCCTGGGGCAGCCCAGGGGTGGAATTATTTCTCCTGGGGAAGTGTCACCACCTCAATTATCCCATTTCCAGCACGGCCCCTCCGGCCTGGCCACCACACACCTCCAAAAATGGAAAAAATTTCTGTCTCCCTCACATGGGAACCTGCTCCTCTGGGAAATGTGGATCCCTCCAACAAACCCAGGGAAATCCTGAGCTGTTTGAGCCACCCCTGGCCCCAAACCTTCCCCAGTGAGGATGCCACGGGGCACTGCTCTCCCTGCCTGCAGCAGGAACTTTTCATTTTTAAGGCCTTTAAATCCAGCACGTTTGCAGCAGGCTGGAAAAGCCCCCTCAAATAAACAGCTGGGAATGGGATGGGAACGGGAATGGGGAGGGAAAACCTCTGGCAAACATCTGGCAGCAGAGCCGGTGGCATATGGGGCGTATCTCCTCCCTGAACCGGTGCGAGAGGGAAAAACAAACTTCACCCCTCGGACTGGAACCAGCAGATGAAAACAAATTAACCTTTTTTTTCTAATTTTTTTTTTTGTGTGTGTGTTGTATATTTGAGCCCGATGTCTGTTTGAATGTTCTGCTTTAAAGCTTTGGGTTGGAAATTCCTCAGTTTGCCCCCTCCCCTATGAGCAGAACCAGTGCAAGTCAATAAATTCTCCCTCATCAATCATGGCCAGGATTCTTTTTCCTTCTTTCTCCTTCTTTTTCCTTCTTTCTCCTTCTTTTTCCTTCTTTTAACCTTCTTTTTCCTTCTTTTTCCTTCTTTTTCCTTCTTTTTCCTGCCCCAATCCTTGCATCCACATTTTATTTCCACATCAGGCATTAAAGTCCTCAAATTGTGGCCTCTAATGTACTTGTAATTTTTCTTTCCTTTTTTTTTAAACAGATTTTTATCATTCAATGAAAAAAAGTCTCAATTAAAGGCTCGTGGCATAATGAGCCTGGGTGGGCATCATTTATTTCAGAGCAGATCCTGACCATAAAACCTTCATCAAGATGATGATGGGAGCTCAACTTTCTTACTAAACTCCAGAGATTTCACACAGAAAATTGGATTTTCTAAACTGAAAGTACAACAGTGATTGAACAAAACCCCAAAACTTCAACCACTGTAATGTAAGAAACACCAGGCTCTGAGTCTATAAAATGTAAAAAAGAATTAAAACCTTCTATATCCAGCACTTAAACCTACACAGACCCATGAATTCTGGTCTACTTTATCTCTTATTCTCCAAAATTTGATACAGCACCAGTGGTTTTTTACCCACAGTCTGCTCCCAAAAATAATCAAGCATTTCGAGGGCTTCTTTCAGGGTACATTTTTTTCTCATAAAAAATAATAAATGTCAATATCTGAACCACATTTCAGTATTTTATTCGATCTGGGACCTGCCAACTCAAACAATGATTTGTGTCTTTATAGGAAGGCACTTCACCGTTTTCAAATAAATATTTAAATGCTACTTCACAGGGAAAAAATTATTCCTGTGGTTAGGTGAGATATGCTGGAAAAATCAAGGCTGCTCCTCAAAGGCCTCGTGTTGTTACTCTTTCCTGTTCTTAATTTGCTTAATCCTTCCTCAAACTCAAAAACTCAGATCAGAGCAAGAGAAAAGGTGTTTGAAAAGGAGCTTTGATACCCAGAGCAGATTCCTTAATGAGTTTTATTTTAGCAATTTGCTGCAAGAAGAGATGGGCATGAAATAAGAGCTTTAATCTTTATAATTTATCTGTTTTCTTGGCGATACTGTTACACAAATTCAGTGTCTGCCAGGCAAAGCCTCTCCATCAAAACTGGAATAAGGAGCAGATCTGAGAGGGATAAATTTATGGGTTTTATGTATGTTTGTAATCAAATAGGTGCCACTTAAGTATTAAATTCCCATTTTTCCTCTAAAAAAATAGGGAAAAATGATGAAAGGGATGATGATGATGAACACCCTGACACAAATTTGTGCTGTCACAGGGAACATCAGCACCTTCTATTTAAGTAACTCTCAAAAAAAGGCTGAGTAGGAGAAAAAAGTAGAAGATCAGTATTTGCACCCCATGAGCTGTTTGGTGGAGGGAGAAGTGAATCCTGGCTTTCTGCCTGCCATAAAAAAGCTTAAATGGGAAAAATCCTCTAAAATTCCCCATTTCCAGGCAGATTTTTGAGTCCTGTCAGACCTGCTCCTGCTTGAAACTGGTGGAGAAGCTCATCAGCCACAGAGCCACGATGGGGTCAGCTTCAGCCTGGTCTCCACCCAGAATTCCCTCTGAAGCCATGGAAAATCTGGGATCAGGGTCATGGAGGGCTGAAGGGAAATTTCCCTTTTGCAGGCAGCATCTTTTGCTCTCGATGCTGGAACCTCACCCTGGGAACCTCACCCCTGCTCTCCTCACGAGCTCCTCGTGCTCCCCAAATCCTGAAAACCCCTCAAATTCCCATCCTGATACCTCCTTATCTCCACATCCTGATACTCCCTTATCTCCACATCCTGATACCCCCTTATCTCCTCCAGGAGAAGGGGCAGGCCCTGAGCAGGATTTGGCTCTTTGAAAGCAGCCAAATATCAACTTTCGGAGCTTTCAGAGTCTGTGTAGGTTTAAGTGCTGGATATAGAAGGTTTTAATTCTTTTTTACATTTCACAGACTCAGAGCCTGGTGTTTCTTACATTACAATTTTAGTGGTTGAAGTTTTGGGGTTTTGTTCAATCATTGTTGTACTTTCAGTTTAGAAAATCTGATTTTCTGTGTGAAATCTCTGGAGTTTAATAAGAAATTGAGCTCCCATCATCGTCTTGATGAAGAAATTTTTTCAAATTTCCCTTTTTCAGGCAGAATCTTTTGCTCTAGATGCTGGAACCTCCCAGCACCTGAACCTCACCCTTCCTCTCCTAACGAGCTCCTCGTGCTCCCCAAATCCTGAAAACCCCTCAAATTCCCATCCTGATACCTCCTTATCTCCACATCCTGATACCCCCTTATCTCCTCCAGGAGAAGGGGCAGGCCCTCAGCAGGATTTGGCTCTTTTAAATCAGCTTTCAGAGCTTCAGGGCTGGGAAAGAATAACCCAAATCTTTCTTTGGGCTGAAAAAATCCCCTTTTTTCCCCCTCAGGCACTGAGGCGAGTGTGAGGCAGCAAATCACACATTGCTCTATTTCCAAATGAGATCCCTTTGGTCCACCTTTAATACCATTTTCCCCCTCCCTGTGAATTAAATATCCGTTCTTTTTAGCACCCAGTTTATTTGATCATCTGGGAAGATAAATGGCTTCTGCTGGAATATTAAACAAAGGGAAAATTAAAGTCCTGGGAAGGGTAAACAATGGAGTAAAGCACAATTTCCTTTCTGCTACGTGGGGAAAATAAGTCTCCCTTTCTTGCTGAATATCAGCACACAGGCTCAGATTCTGGCCCTGGGCACACATGGAGTTTTCTCCCCCAAATCAATGGGATTTGTACCTGTTTGGGTGAATTTTGAATCGAATGAGAGCCAAGGAAGGGTTTTCTATATAAGATTCACCCCAAAAATAAAATTCATCATGAAGTTTAGCACGAGGAGTTTTTAAAATCTCGGCTCTGGTTCTGCTTCTTGCTTTCTCAGCAAAGATAAAGTGAAAAATGTGATTTTAGTTGGGTTTTGGGCACAGCCTCATGGGACAGCACCAAGAACTGGCTCATCCCCTGGACACCGGGGAGCACCAGTCCTTCCATCCCAGGGATGGATCCTGGGAAGGGCTGGAAGGGCTCAGCTGGAGCTGAGGAGCACCAGCTCCTTTTCTGAGAGCTCATTGAGGTGGGATTCCTCCCAAAACACCCAAAGAGAAGCAATTCCCTTCCCTGGGCCGCTTCCCCCTCCCAGGGGTGGCACATTCCAGCAGGGCCATCAGCTCAAACCCAGCCCAGGGTGAAAATTCCCAGGTGAAAATAAGAACCAATATCCAGGACTGACAAATTCCCTCAGCCATAATTTCTCCTGTCTGCTGGGGGATTTTTCATTTCAGCTGCTCTTCAATTTAGAATTTCAAAAAGGAGTTTCTTCCAGTATTCCAGCAGCTCAGCCTTAGAACTCTGAAATGATTTAGCTTGACAGATGATTGACGGGAAGGAAGGACTCATTTCTTATGGACTTGCCTCTATTCCATAGGAAATATCTGAGTATCACAGGAGTTTTTCTCATTTTTGCACAGTTGCAGCCCAGATTCCGAGTTTAGGCTGAGTCATCACCACAGAAATCGTTCTGATGGGGATCTGACAAAAGGCAGCAGATCAGGATTTGCTCCATGGATATTGATTCTCCTCAGAGTTTTGCCACGATTTATTTTTTTTCCAGCAAAGCCACCAATGGATCAAAAAGCTCTGCCCGGTGTAGTCGAGGCATTTCTCAGTTTATTATTGCTGGATTATTCCCGGAATCCAATGTGGATTTTCAGGCAGACCAAACACGATGAGGGGTGGAAATGGGAAGGTGAAGGGCTGGGAGAGGGGCAGCAGGAGAGCTCTGGGAGTTCCAGCAGAGCAACCAAACCCCGGGGGCTCTGTGGCTGCACCAGGTGGGGCTGAAATCTCCTTTTGGGAGGCTGAAATCTCCTTTTGGGAGGCAGAAGCCGAAGCTGGGGGTGCTCCGGGGCTGCCCCGGCTGTGACCCCCATCCCACCCGAGCATCTCCAGGCTGCAGGAATTGGGATTCCAGGCTCACTGAGGCCTGACCTGCCCTGACAGAGATGGATGCCCAGCCCTGCTAATGGGCTGTGCAGCTCCGTGCTGGGCTCGAGCCCAACCTGGGATGAGCCAGCTCATTCCCCTGCTTCCCCCTGGGATCCCTGCAACACCCAGCGCCCTCCTGTATTAAGTTTCTTCTCCCCGGAGGGGGGAGGAATTCTGAGCCCTTGTCAGAATTTCAGAAAATAGACAGGACTTTTTCAGGCTCTGCTGTTCTAAGTATTATTTGTTAAAGTTTATATTGAGAAAAAGAGTCACTGGCGTGACCCAGACACAGCACAGAGCAGAGAATGCAGAATAAAGCTTGAAAAACAACAACCATGTTTTATTTTGGAGTTTTCTAACTTTATCTATCTTACTATGTCAACAAACATAAAACCTTTAAATTTTCACTCTGCGATAATTCTACATAATATCCTATCACTTAATTTATACTAATTTTGACTCTACTCCTTCCCAAAGGGTAGGCAATTTTCTCCATGGCCAAAGGTCAAAGACAGCATTGTCCGGGGGGGTTGAATCCTTCAAAACAGGCAGAGAAATATTCTCTGCACTTGGGATTCCAACACTCCTGATCTCCCTGGAATCCTGCCCAGGACCAAACCCCACAGTCACAGCCATCAGGAAGGTTTGCAGTGGTTTTGCAGGTGTTGATCTTCAGCTTTGTCTGCTCGGAGACAGAAGCTGCAGCTCATTTTAGGGTCCACATTGATGTGCAGAGAGAAAAATGCAAACCTAATTAGTACGGACGTAACTTTATTTAGGATAAAAGTAAAGGTGGGTGGGAAATGGCTGGTGCTGTGTGGTTTTGTCAGAATTTATTCACCACAATAAGCAGTGAGTCGCTCTCAATATCCAATTTTTGGAGTATTCAGAGAGGTTTTAGGCACGTCCTGAACGAGTCCGAAATGAGAAGCCCCACCTGGATCAGCCTTTGTGCTGAGCACTTCCTTCCCTTGTGTTCCCCTCACCCCATCCAGCCCTCTGAGCCTTCATCCTTCTGACACGGAAGGAGAATTGCCCAATCCTGACTGATTCCCACAGATTTCCAGCTCAGTGAGGTCCCAGCACTCCTTCACTCTCCCATGGGGTTAAAGTGACGTTTGAGCAGCCCCTGAGCCTTTGGGAGCACTGCTGCTGCAGGCACAGAACGGGCACAGCTCCCAGAGGAGCCTTTCCCCTTCTCCTCGGGGTGCTGGGGATGGGGATGATGATCCAGCCCGACCTTCCCCCTTTGGAAAACCCTCAGGAACCACCTCCCGTGGCCCAGGGCTGCAGCACAACCCCTGGGAAGTGCTGGGTGCCACATCCCGGGTTCATCCTTGGGGCTGCTCGTGAGCAAGGAACAGATTCATCCAAAAATAAAATTAAAACCCTGAGAGGAAACATTTTCCTGGAATGTTGGGCACCCTCTTTTCGGATTTGCTGTGTGTGACTTCAGTCCCTGCAGGACACAGGGCTAATTTAACGAGGCATGAATTTAAATATCTTAAGAGCTCAACAAAACAGGGAGAGAATCAGAGAGGTGAAAAGTCAGTGCCCCTCCTTGTCCCGCTGTCTTCTTTTTGTTGGCTGCTGGGCCGGGAGACACAAAATCAACCCGAGCCACACAACCTGTCTGAGTTTTATTCAAATCAGCCAATTAAAACATCAAGCCGAAATGTCAACGAACATGTTCTGGCCACTCAGGAATTAAAGCAGGAAAGCATCTGTCTGTCCTCACCACAAAGCAGGGAAGATTTTTAATTCCACTTCTGCAGAAGCTCTGACAGGAGGCTGCAGCCATGAAAAACACGCTCTGCTCCGGGCCCTGCCTGGCTGCCTGTCAGCAGCTGCTGCTCTGACACCAAATCAGGGCCACTTCAACACCTTTTTCCTTCTTTATTCCCAGGAACTCTTCACCAGGCAGCATTCTGGGTGCACCATCCACCTCTGACGCTGCCACAACTTATTCAGCTGATTTTTACCTCTCTCTTCTCCCCAAATGCTGATTTGATCCGGTTTGAGTGATGAGAACACACAGGTGGAAGCTCCTCCAGCTTTACATTTTCTCCAATCTAAAATCCAGAGGATTTGAGGCTGAATTTAAGGATCTCCTCTGTTTGAGAGGATTTTGGGGTGACCATCATTCCATCAGCCCCACACCTCCTGGGGTTCCCTCTCTGTGACGTGGCACTCGGGGCTCTGCTCTGGGTGACAAAGGGATGATCTCAGGGGTCTTTTCCCACCCAAATGGTTCCATGAGAGGAACTTGAGGCTGATAACCCCAAACATTGCAAGAAATCATCACCTACTCAAGGCTAGTCTGGCAATCTCTTGGTTGCAGAGAGAAATTATTCCAAAAAAAATTAGATTTTGTCAGAGTTGATTGATTTCCACAAAAATGTGGGTTCTCAACAAGTCCTCTTCCTTTTTTCACGGAATTACATTGTGTTGAAGAATTCCAGATCTTAGGCTGGTAGCTAGAGAAGAGCTTAAGGTAGAGGGATCCATTAAAATTCTTTTTAAAAATTCTATTTCATAGAATCTTTAAGGTTGGAAAAGACCTTCAAGACCCTCGAGTCCATTTGAAGTGCACCAGATAAATAAATGCTATTTTCCAGACAAATATAATTCACATTTCCTCCAACCTCTCAAATTAATTCCAAGGGCTCTGTTAGGAGTGTGTCCTATAGATGCACGCACAGATGGAAGCCTGGTATCCAACATTTCCTAAAAAATGGGGGGAAAATGGAAAAAAAATGGGGAAAAATGGGGGGGAAATGGGGAAAAATGGGAAAAAATGGGGAAAAATGGGGAAAAAAATGGGGAAAAATTTGGAAGAAAATTGGGGAAAAAAAAGGGGGAAAAATGGGTCTAAAAACCCCCCAAACAAACAAACAAAAATCTGTCCATAATCCTCATATTCTGTGTGTTTCCAGTTGCAGGAATTGGCAGGATGGCTCCTCACAAAAGCCCTGTGCAGAGCTGCTGCTGTCTCTGCAAGGAATATTCTTGTCCCCAGCTCAGGATCACAAAAAATACCTTCAGCTCCTCACGGGATGCTAGGTTGGATATTCAGGTGAGGGTTGCCTGAGAAAAGGGGGGGGTTCATTTTTATTTCGACTTAAATTCTTATTTCTCACAGATGTAAAGGCTCAGCGTGTAGCAGTGATGCCTCAGGTCTTCAAAAAGCAGGATTTTTGCGCTTTGGGTGGAATCCTGGCTGAGGAGCTTCCACTGGATGAAAAAAGAGGAGAAAATGGGTTTGGATCCATGGGAGAAGCCCCCACCAGCCCAGGTTGCTCAGAGGTTGTAATGGGTTTAAAAACGATGGAAAGGGAACAAACTGGAACCACGTCCCCATGGATGAGTGGATATGATGAAGGTGGGATTTTCCATGACATTTCTTCCATGCTCCAGAATTTCCTGAGTTGGACAAGGACCTTTGAAAAGCCTCTGAATGCTCGATGTCCAACAGGGATGGTTTCAGTTTTTTACAGGAAATTTTGGAAATAACAGCAAATTCATGGTAGTGAAACTCAAGAGAATCTGTGAATCTCCAGAGTCAAATCCGAGGTTGCAGAGGACAAGGAGAAAAGGCAAAAAACAGATTTCTCCACTCAGAAATTTCCAGCTGGAGCAACCTCCAGGCTCCTGAAATTTGGGTGAAAAGTTGTTGTATTTTTCCCAGCAGAGGTCACTGGAATGATGGGATTCTGCTCACCCACTTTGGGGTGGGAGAGAGGAGCTGGGACACCTCATTGCACATCACTTGGTGCTGATGTGGGGACAAACAGGACCCTGATGTCCCATCCCAGCAGATCCTACAGCAGAGGTTTCCTTCTTCTGGTTAAGGAAATCATTCCTGATTCTGATCTGTGACGAGCCCAAATTGGATCACTCCACCATTTCAGAGAGGGCCCCAAATCAGCTCCATCCCTTTCTGCTGGGGGCTTCAAAAAGGTTTGAAATATTATGGAATATTCCAGTGTCCTTAAATTTATAGGACCAGATCTTTGCTCTGCTGATTTCAGAGCTGCATTAAATTTTCCCTGTTGAAGTTCTGACCCAAAAATTATAAAACTCCCTGAGATGGGCTCCACACCAATCATTTGATCTCCCATAAATCAGCCAGGTCAGCTTTAGATTATCTGTAGAAATTTAGTTTTCTCCTTTATGACAACAAAAAAAAGTCAGGGAAGGGAAAAGGAATTCCAGTGTGCAAATATCCCAGAGAACAGCTTACTTATTGTTCCAGAATATCCTCTTTAATGGCATTACCAGAAAATCACCCTTTTACTAGAAAGATGGGCTGATTTTCCTGCCCAGGCTGGCAGCTGGGAGGTGTCCTGGATGGGGAGCTCAGGAATAAATCCATGGACATTAAACATTAAACTCCTCCATGAGTAAGGAGGGAGGAGATCTCATTAATGCCCTTTAATCTCTTCTTATTTTATGAGCTTCCACTGCAGCCTCCTCTGTCTGGTGGTGCTGATGCCTTAGGTTTTAATTTTTATATGTTTCCAATGCTGCATCCCCAGTGTGTGACTCTGCAGTGTCCTGCAGCCTGGGAGCTGCTGCTCTCTCATGCTGAGACAGACAGAACAAAGCCTCTCCAGGCTGCTCTCCAAGGACACCCAGCCTGGCCTAGGCCCAAAATGTGTAACCCAGCATCTTGAGAAGGGGGGCAAGCTGAGGGGAAATCCCATCATTAGCTAAAGTTTAATTGGTGAAATTGGGTTGAGATGCAAATGGCCCAAAGCTATAAAAGTGTGAAGAACTCGTGACTCGGGGTCCATCTTGGGTGCAGCCTTTGGCCTGCCCAGGGTGTGCCTCTGAAGGCCTTTCAAATAAATATCCACCTTTATTCCCTTCCTCCTGTCCAGTCTCTGTTTCTAGGTTGGCCTCTTTACGCATCAGTGGCTTCCAACAGGACTTGAATTGGCTGAAAGTTTCATTTGGGGAAGTTTCCCACCTGGGAATTCACCAGGATGGGTCCCAGGCTTTCCTTGCTCCTGTTGAATCATTCCTGGCCAATCTCGTTCTGCCACCATCTCTCACAACATGCAGCTGGAAATGAGAGAGGTTCAACCTTAACAAAATCAAAATGTCACTCTTGTCACAGCTTGAGCTTCTCCATGAAATCAAAATACATCTTTCTGACATGCTTGGGTTCACAAATAATGATTGTGTTTGCAGTTTTCAGCTGAAATCGAGATTAAAAACAAGTTCTGAGCTCCTGAGCCTTTTCTGGAGAGAACTTTTTGTGTTCACACCATGTTGCAGATTTAGTCAATCACCAGCTCTGGGCAATCTGGTTTTACAATAGAATCACAAATTCTGCTGATGTTTTCAGGGTGCTGCTCCAAGAGAAGTAATAAGCAAAGCGATGATCATAGAGGAATTTTATTTTTAGGGAATTGGGACCACAACTTCCTGAAAACTACCAGACCAGATAATGTCTTTTTCCCTCCTCCCTCTTTTATGGCAGGCACTTGTTCTAAAAAAGTTCCCCCACTTTCTTTCAAATGGACTTTTAAAATCCATCATTTGGTGCAGCTCTGGAAAATCGGCTCCTGTGCTATTTCCTTTCCTTCCTTCCTCTCCCTCTCCTCTCCTTTCTTCAGCCCAGCCCTGCATTTTAAATCAGCTACGAGAAATAAAGCGAAAGGAGCTTTAAGGAGTTGAAATCTCTTCATTGTGACAGGGCCGTGTTTTTTTTGTGTGCGAGCCTAAATGAGGCTTTAGAAAATGATATGGTCCCCTCTAAATGGATGTGCTGTGGTCAGAGCCCATTAGGCAGGGGAAGGAGATTCCTCAGGGACAGCTGAGAGCAGACTCCGAGCCCCAGAGGATGGAGATCACTGTTTGCCTTCCTGCACGGAGAATTAATAAATGTCTCCATCTTCCACCAGCAGCCCTCAGCCACTGGACAGAGAGGAAACAGAATGAGTGGGGGGAAAAAAAGAAATGGGATGTGTGTTTTTCCCTTTTTCCTTTGGTGCACATCGGTGTTTTCAGTCGGTATTTGCACATTATTCTTTGCTTGCTCCCCGGAGGATTTCCTGCCCTGACTCGAAGGCAATTCATCTGTCCTGAGCAGGTACCTAAAGATAATGAAGAGGCCATAATTTAGGAATCTTGGCCATCTCGTCCTTGGAAGATTAATTTTTGGCCTTTAAGTGTCAACGTTGGTGAAACCGAGGCAGCAGCAGCAACAAAAAGGCCCAGGCAGAGGGACAGACAGAGCCCTGGGCTGGGGCAAATTCCCAAAATAAATGGATCCTGGAGCCACTGCCCTCTCTGCACAAGGGACTAATGATTATTAAAACAGAAGCACTCCCTGGTTCATCCAGTTCAGAGCTCGGAGCTGCTCCTTTAATTTTCTTTCCCTGTTTTTCCAAAGAAAATTCTGTCCCTGGGCCTGTCCTGGAATTCCCCATTTCCCCTCTGCTCTGGGAATGCTTTGCTGAGGTTTGGAGGCTTTGTTGGCTTTCTCCAGCCCAGAGGGATGCCTTGGATGGGGTTTGGGGATGTTGCTTCCTACAAGCAGTGACCGATCCCAAGGTGGGACAGGGCGTGAAGGAGTTCTGTGCTCACAAAATCATGGAATCATGGAATGTTTGGGGCTGGAAGGGACCTTTGAAGGTGATCCAGTCCAAAATCACTGCAAATCCTGAAATTTTGCAGGGACATCTTCAACCAGAGGCTGCTCAGAGCTGCATCCAGCCTGGCCTTGGATGGGGCAGCCACTCCCTCTCTGTTCCTGTGTTTTACCACCCTCATCATAAAATAATTGTTCCTGTAGTTTGAATCCCCCCTCTTTTCGTTTAAAACCATTCCCCTTTGTCTCAGTGTTACAACTCCTGCTAAAATCCCTTCCCATCTTTTCATTCACCCCTCTTGAAGTATTGAAAAGCTGCAAAAAAACTCTCTCCGGAGCCTCCGGAGCCTCCACTTCGAATTAAAAACTCAGAGCTCTTAAGATGAGCCATGGTGTGGCACCTCTGCAGCCTCTCCTCCCAGTTCCCCCCACGTGTGTCTGGTTTCTGTAGGAGCACAGTAAAACTGGAGGGGATCAAAGCAATGATCCATCCAGCACATCCATCCCAAAAGAGGAGCTGGACAAAGATCCGAGTGGGAGCTGAGCTCCCAGACGATGCTCAGTGTTTAAAAAGGGTCCTTAAACTTGAAGACTATTTCCAGACTAAATTCTTCTTGGTGTTTGCAGTGTAGAATAACAGAATCAGGGAATAGTTTGGGGTGAAATGGAACTTAAAAATTATCCAGTCCATGGGCAGGGACACCTTCCACTGTCCCAGGCTGCTCCAAGCCCTGTCCAGCCTGGCCTTGGGCACTGCCAGGGATCCAGGGGCACAGCTTGGAGCTGGGTTGATTCCTGTGCAAACCCCAAAATGAGCCCCGAGCCAGCTGCTCCTGTGGTACCAAAGCAGCTCCTGAGCCAGCAGATCCATTATGCAAAAGAGAAAATCTGTTTATTTTCTAGGAACTGGCTGGAAAATCGGCCCCACCAGGAGCAAAGGGCCCTTTATTCCTGTGAACAAAGGACAGAAGCGTAGAAGGGCTGAATTTATCGGGGAGAAGACCAATCTGGAGTCTGACATTCGTTCCCTCCCAGCTCCCTCTCTTCCCAAATCCCGCTGGATTCACCTCTGGCTTTCAGGGACCATGTGGAATAACAGAAATAGGAACTCTGCCCATCATTCCTCGATGAGGAAGTGGCTCTGCACCCACCGTCAGAGCTTTATGGTCTCCATTCTCCTTTCCTTGGTACCTGATACGACTCCAAGGCCCCTGAAACATTTCCCAGCTGGATTTCCCTTGTCTTCCATGGGATTTTCCTTTTCCATCACAAAGTGAAGACACAGCTCCAGTTTAATCCCATTTTATTGTCGCCAACTGCTCCATGCTTGTGTGCTCCATCACAACTTGCGGGGTGCAAACCTGGGAATAGGGACTGGTCATGTTCCAGTTCCCAACTGGAAATATCCCGGTACAAACCTGGAAATAAGGACCAGTTACGTTCCAGTCCCCAGCTGGAAATTTCATGGTGAAAACCTGGGAACAGGGACTGGTTATGTTCCCAATTGGAAATATCCTGGAGTAAACCTGGAGTAAACCTAGGAATAGGGACTGGTTACATTCAGGATCCCAACTAGAAATATCTTGGAGTAAATCTGGGAATACAGGCTGGTTATGTTCCAGATCCCAACTGGAAATTTCCTGGTACAAACCAAGGAATATGGATCAGTTGTGTTCTGCCTCCCAAGTGGAAATATCCTGGAGTAAACCTGGGAATAGGGACTGGTTATGTTCCAGCTCCCAATTGGAAATATCTTGGAGTAAACCTGGTACAAATCTAGGAATAGGGATCAGTTTTGTTCTGCCTCCCAAATGGAAATATCCTGGTACAAACCTGGGAATAGGGACTGGTTATGTTCAGGCTCCCAACTGGAAATTTCCCGGTACAAACCTGGGAATTAGGAGTGGTTATGCTCCCAGCTGGAAATACCCTGGAGTAAACGTGGAGTAATCCTGGGAATAGGGACTGGGTATGTTCCAATTCCCAACTGGAAATATCCTGGAGTAAACTTGGGATTAGGGACTGGTTATGTTCAGATCTCAACTGGAAATATCCTGGTACAAACGTGGCAATAGGGACTGCTTATGCTCCCAATTGGAAATATCCTGGAGTAAACCTGGTGAAAACCTGGGATTAGGAACTGGTTATATTCCAGTCCCATATTCCATATATGCCAAATGGAAATATCCTGGAGTCAGGAACGCCTCCCTTGCCCCTGGTGTTTTTTCAATGCAAACGTCATCATTCCGGAGAATAGAAAGTGAAAAAGTGAGAAAACACGAAGAAAGTTAAATTATTCCCTTTTTCCCACTTGCCACTCTTTTATAAATGGAAAAATTATTCAATATTATGCAGCCTGGAAAAAAATAAAACAGGGGTGGAATTATTTCTACCACATTTTTGCCAGTTTTGTGCCTTTTCCTGCATAAAAAAGAATGAGCAGAGGGGAGAGGAGGAGGGAAGAGCCAGCAATGAGGGAAACAAGGTGATGAAAAATTGAAGTGCTTAAAATGAAGCAGGGAAATCTTATTTTTATGTTTTTAAACATAGGAATAAAGCCCCATCTCTGGATTGAAAATGTTGCCCAGGTTGACATTTCAAAATGAAACACAGGTTTTCATTTCAAGGCTTTATTTCATATCCACACACACAAAATCAAACTGGGTTTTGAAATGAAAACACCACAGGGAAAATAATATTTTCAATTTAATTTTTTTTCTTTTTTTTTTTTTTTTGGCCTCCCCCTCCTCCAATAAATAAATAATTTGGCTTTCCAGGAAACTGTGAAAGCGAGAACAGAGGTGAAACATAATGGAACAAAAGGGGTTTTGCCATTTGGAGCACCAGGGTTTGCTGAAATATCTGGGAGTTCCCAGGGATTATTTCTGGCGTGGAAGGAGCTGCTCCCAAACATCTGGGGGTCATTTACCAGCTGTAAATAAACCGTTTGTTATTATTTAGGGTTTTAGGGGTTTTATTTATTAGGGTTTTTAATCCCTCAGGTCATGGGGTTTCTGCTGGAGAGGTGGCTCAGCTCCTATTGGGGAACTTCTCCTCCACGGGATATTTTTGGGAATTTTGTTCCAGCAGTCACAGGATGATGTTCCCCCGTTAGCAAATGGAAAATTCCCTCTCAATCCAGGTGTTCCTTGGGCACGGGGCAGCTCCCAGTTTCCATGGGCTGGGCAAACTGGTGTGGTCAGGGCACACAGGGCAGCACCGAGCTCCTGGGAGTTGTTCCAGGGATTTTTGTCTCCTCCATCAGCCAGAAACGCCCCTGAGTTTGTACAAAAATGTGCCCCTGAGCTGGTTTCAGGGTGAGGACAGAGCATGGGGAAGAAGGGATGGCTGAAGGCCACCTCCAAGGGCTCCAGAGCTCCTTTTCCAGCAGAAATCTCGGCTGATCCCTCGGGATTGCAGAGCTGGGATTCCCGGGATGGCAGAGCAGCCTGGCAAGGGCTGTGCCAGCCCTGGGCACGGCCAGCACGTGTGGCTCTGGATTTCCAGGACATGTGGGAGCTGCTCCCGGTGGGAAGGGGCAGAGCTGGCCCTGGGCAAAGCCAGATCCCCAAATCCACAAATCCCAGCCCTGTGCCCGACGGGAGGCTGCTCTGCTGCAGGAATGGGGATGGAATGCTGGCAGAAATGGTCTTCCAGCTATGGCAGGTCAGGAAAATGGGGAAGAAATGAGATTTTAGCTCTGGAAGGCTCAGGAGAAGGTGGATGAAATGATGTTTTAGCCATGGCAAGTCAGGAAAATGGAGATGAAATGATATTTTAGCTCTGGAAAGCTCCACAGAATGGGGATGAAATGATATTTTAGCTCTGGAAATCTCAGGAGAAGATGGCTGAAATTATGATTTAGCTATGACAGCTCAGAAAAAGAGGGATGAAATGATGTTTTAGCTCTGGAAAGCTCAGGAGAAGGTGGGTGAAATGATGTTTTAGCTATGCCAGGTCAGGAAAATGGGGAAGAAATGAGATTTAGCTCTGGAAACCTCAGGAGAAGGTGGGTGAAATGATGTTTTAGCTATGCCAGGTCAGGAAAATGGGGAAGAAATGAGATTTAGCTCTGGAAACCTCAGGAGAAGGTGGATGAAATGATGTTTTAGCCATGGCAGGTCAGGGGAATGTGGGTGAAATATTTTAGCTGCAGCAGGTCAGGAGAAGGTGGCTGAAATGATGTTTTAGCTTTGGCAGGTCGGGAGAAAGTGGATGAAATGCTGGGTGAAATGATGTTTTAGCTCTGGAAAGCTCAGGAGAAGATGGCTGAAATTAGGTTTTAGCTATGACAGCTCAGGAGAAGGTGGGTGAAATGATGTTTTAGCTATGGCAAGTCAGGAAAATGGAGATGAAATGATATTTTAGCTCTGGAAATCTCAGGAGAAGAGGGATGAAGTGCTGGGTGAAATGATTTAGCTGTAGCAGGCCAGGAGAATGGGGATGAAATGATATTTTAGCTCTGGAAAACTCAGGAGAATGTGAGTTAAATGCTAGGTGAAATGATATTTTAGCTCTATAAACCTCAGGAGAAGGTGGATGAAATGATGTTTTAGCTCTGGCAGGCTCAGCACAACCCCACCTCCCCCCACAGCCCCATCCCGATTTTCCCCGCTCCAAGAGCTTTATCAGCCCTGCAAGCTGCACAGAGCTTTCATCCCTCTGAACATGGAAACTGCTCCGTGCTTTCATTTCTGTTCCCCAAACCCCGTCTCCCTTACCCCAGTTTGGGGCCTGGAACGAGCTGATCCCTCAGGTCCCTTCCCACCCAACCCTTCCCTGCCTGTGCCTTGTGTGAATCTCTCAGGGCTGCAGAGCAATTCGGGGGTTTTGGGACTTTTCCGTGAGTTCTCCACCATCAGGAGCTGGCTCCGGACAGGAGAGATGAGGTGTCAGAGCCCAGGGAGGAAAATTGCACTTTCTGTTCCTTTTCTGGGGACACAAACCCCACTGAGCATAGCTGGGGTGGGGATGAAACGAGTCCGTGGTTCTCCAGCCGCACAGGCTGGACTTTGGGGGATTCTCCAACGCAGAGAACATGCAAATGTATGAGCAGGGAAAAGCTGGAATTGCCCATTAAGGCCCGTGATTAATGCAGTGCTGAAAGCTCCTTTAAAGGGCTGCGTGTTGCAGCTCACTGCAGAACCAGAGAGAAGAACAGGAACGTGAAAACCGAGCGGTGTCGAGGGTGAGAAGGGATCCAGAGCGGCTGTAGAGGGCACTAAAGATCTTCGGGATTTCTCGGGAAGAAGAGAAAGCTCCAAGTTGCTTTTTACGCTTCACTATTAAAAAAAAATTAACCCTCTTGAGCCTGGAGTGGGAGCACATCAGGCTCCAGCATTGCAGCTGCTCCCCTTTAACCACTAATAACAGGGTGAGCTGAGCTCTGTTTGCATTTGGGGTTTCTTTCTTCCATTGCTGAGGACCTGGGAGTTGCGTGGAGCCCTCTCCCAGCACCGATTTTGGCAAGACAGGATCTGCTCGGCACGAAGAAATCTCATTCTTCAGACAAGAAATCAGCCCGGGCTGCTGAGAAATGACAATTTCTCCTCAGGTTGTCATGGCTGAAACAGAGGGACCACAAAGAGATCTGGTAGTGTTAACAGGAACCCTAAAAACCCATTAACAGGAACCCTAAAAAACCCTTCCCTGTGTCCCAAAACACCGGGGGGGGTTCACGGGTTGGTTTTGTGTGGCTCTGGAAGGCCCAGGTTTGGCTGGGATAAAGCAGCTCCTTTCTTGTGGGATTTTCTGCCATCAGGAGTTGGAAACCTCACAAGAAACCCCATTCTGATGAAATTCCCAGCCTGATACAGGCCTGTGGGAGAAACTGCTGATTAAAAATTGGATTTCGGAGCTCGGAATGAGTCAGGCCAAGCCCTCCAAGAAAGAAAGATCTGAGATGCCTCGTTAGGAGCTGAGATGGTTTTCAGATTGCAGATTGAACCCAACACGATGGGCAAACTCTGCCTCCTCAATCAGCATGGGATAGCTTTTCCTGCGAGGACATTCAGGATTTATTCCATGTAGCTGATCCCACAGGCTTCTCTCCAGGAATCTGCACTCTCATCCTGTTTTCCCTGGGTATCCTGTCAGCTCTGCACCAGCCCCAGATTGGAAATCCAGCGTGACTCAGAGCTCTGTCTGCTGCCTAATTACACGGCCAGGGCTGCACTGGGGTTATTTCCCTGGAGTTTCTATTCTGGAAGAAGTGGCCCTAATAATAACTTCATAATAACTTTATAATAACTTTATAATTTCACCTCTATGGTTTCACTGGGAACCTGCCCCGTGGGCTCAAGCCTGAAGTGTGGACCCAAAAAAATACCACAGGGTGCAAAAAAATCCTGACAGAGCCACGGATACACCTCAGGAACGTGAAGCTTTGTAAAATTAAAATAATCTGATTTCTCCCAGCTGATCCCGAGGCCGTGCCCAGATCCCTTTTCATGCCCTGCACTGCTGATTTAATTATCCAAGCCCTTCCATTCCCCAAGAGAATTGCAGATGGAGAGGCTGCAGACACTGAGGTATCCCAGGGAATTCTTTGAACTGAACTCCTGCAGGTCTGGCTGGTTCTTGGCCACCCCAAATCCACGCTCTCAGGGCTTTGGGAGCTGCACAATTGCCTCCAAAAAGGAGCTGGCTGCCCTCGGCTCCCCTCCTTTGGAAGTCACAAGCTTTAGCCACGGTTTGGGGACAGGTTTGAGTTGGGTTTGTGGTTGATTAGATGTAAAATTGAGATATAAAAGGTGTTTTCAGCCCGAAAGGGAGCGAGCTGGGAGCTGTTGGCAGGAATGAAGCTGGTGGTGATCCCCAGGAGCAGGCTGCATGTGGGATTTGATCCCATCTCCCTTTTCTCCCGGGATCTGGAGCACTCTGACTGTCAGGTTCCTTCCCCAAACAGACATTCCCACCCATGAGCAGTGTGTCAGGCTCAGCTGGCTCTGAGCAGCCCTGGATCAGATCCGGGCTCATCTTCCCCAGCTCAGATGGACACAGGGAACGTGTTCTCCCCCCAAAACTGCCCCAGACAAGGGGAAGCTTTCCCATCCCACAGCCCAGAGGGCTTTGCTGGCTCTGTTTGCCCGCACAGGTCTCTCTGGATTGGGTTTTTCCCATCCCTGGCTGAATTCCCAAGGGGTTTTGGCAGGAAAATCTTCACATTCAGACAATCCTGTGACCCCCGAGTTCACTTCCTCAAACTTTAGTGTCACCCCAGGTCCGTGGGTGAGGGATGGGGCTGCAGGACCAGAGGGTGCTGTGGGATTTCCTTCAGGGAAGCAGTGGTTTTGCACTTGAAAAGCTGGAAAATTTTATGGGATTCTGTTCTTCTGTCTTGGATCCAGCAAATTCATGGATAAGTCAGGGAAGTCGGTGGCAATCAGCCAGCTGGACAAAGTAATGTAATCTCCACTCCTGCTTCCAACAGGGTGCTGGTGACAAGACCTGGATGGTTTCATCCAGATTTGCACCAAAACACAAACCTTTTTTAATATCAGTTGGGAGGGGGAAAATAAAACCCGATTTCAAACTTAAAACCAGAATAAAATATTGCAGTCTGGAATGCGAGTCCTCCCCAGGAACCACAGATCCTCTCAGCTAACAGAAAAAGATGTAGCTGAACTAATAAAAAGAGTCAGACAGCAAAAAGGGACCACATGTTCCACCGAGCTCGAGCCAAACAATTGGGATTATGCTGAAACCTTGCTCTGACATCATCCCACAGAAAGCCTGGAAAAGCTGGAGAGCCCAAAGTGTCGAGCTGGGAATTCAGGGAGAGCTGGGAGCTGCATCCTGACAGCTCAGAGCCACTTCAGGAGCCACTTTCATGAGGAAAAATGTTCAGAGTCCTCATTCTCAGGAACAGAGAGCAAAAGGGCTTAAAATCAGTGCCCTTGGGCAGGGGGAGCTGGGCAGAGCTGGAGGGCTCAGCCACCCCCACATCCCGGCTGTGCCAGGGCATGCCCGTGGGGAGCTGCCTGGGGAATTTTCCTTTTGGAATGGCACACATTCCAACACGGCACTGGCACAGAGTCAGTGCCCCCAGAGCTGACGTGATGCACAAGATTCATGGCTTTCACCTTTCCTTGGGCTCCCCCTCTTCTTGGTCTATTTTTTTTTCCTTTCCTTTCCTTTCCTTTCCTTTCCTTTCCTTTCCTTTCCTTTCCTTTCCTTTCCTTTCCTTTCCTTTCCTTTCCTTTCCTTTCCTTTCCTTCCCATTGGAGTACAGGG
>VWZT01009437.1:17493-43238 GCA_013397055.1 Pachycephala philippinensis | reverse complement strand
CCCTTCCCTTCCCCTTTTCCCTTTCCCCTTTTTCCCTTTCCCCTTTTTCTTTCCCTTCCCCTTTTCCCTTTCTGCCTCCTCATCTCCAAACAAAGACAAAGTCACCTTTTTTTCCAGTGCCAAACCTGCAAATTATTAAAAAGGCCCTGATCTCTCATAAGGGACTTCCAACCCCTCTGGCAGATCTGTGCCCCCCAGCAGTGCTCACTAATTCAGGGATGAACACAAATCCCACCCTGGGAAGGGTCCCAGCTTCACATCCACGGGACAGGAAAAAGCTTCAGCAGCACCCAAAGAGCTCAAACTGCCTCAGCCAGTTTTATAAATTGATTTTCATTGCTCTATTTGTTGATGGCAAAAGCCTAAAACCAGAATATTTTACATTTTGTACCTTTATCGTTAAGCCTTGAGCTGTGTAGGAATTTCTGTCCCTGTGGGACTCACGAGCATTCATGGATCTAAAAATCCTGGGGGGATTTAATTCCCTCAGCCTTTAAAAACAGTTCTGGCTTCAGGAGCTAAATGGCAGCAAGGTCTGGAGAACCAAAAACTCCGGATTTTAGAGCCAGAGCATTTCATCTTTTGAAATAAATTAAATATTAACTGCCCTTATTGTCATTTGAGTAAAGACATGGTGATTATAATGATGAAAATTTAAGTAAATTGAATATTAACTGCCCTTATTTTTACTTGGGTAAAGACATGGGGATTACAATGATGGAAATTGAAGTAAATTGAACATTCACTGCCCTTATTGACACTTGATTAAAGACATGGGTATTACAGTGATGGAAATTCAAATTTAGGTAGAATTTGGGCCATGATGTCAGTGCTTAGCCCAACGTTTGAGGCTGCAGGAATTGGTTTTTCCAGAGCATCCCAGGGATGTTTGTCTCAAGGGCTCCTGGAAGATATTTCCCACCCCTTTAGTGACCTGTGCCTCAGCAGCTCTTTGGGAACTCCTGGGTTTTGTGACCCAGGAGAGCTCCGGAATCCATGGAAATTCCAGGCAGGAAATGTGGCTGTGCTGGGAGCAGCTGGAGCCCCGAGGCCGGCTGATCCCATCGCATGGGGCTGTTTGCACGTTGCCCTCCTTTCATTTGTGGGGAATCCAACAGAAACCAGAACAAAAGTCTCCCATTAATGATTTCTCCTGGCTGAATGTCCCCGCTCCCCACGGAGCCGCTCCCCGGGCTCTGCTCAGCGCTCACAAACACAGCCCTGGCGTCCCTCCCTGCTGATTGCCAGCATTTTATTGTCATCTTCCTTATTGTGTCCTGCTCAAAATGAATTTACAGACTCCTCTGAGCGCCAAAACACCCAAAACCAAAACACTGAACCAAACTCGGTGGGGTTGGAGTGAAGCTGAGTTGATTTTCCCCACCTGCAAGGTCTGAGCTCATCGAGATTTTATCGTTTTCAGGCCCTTTTGCCTCGCAGATAAAGCAGATTTGAGGCACTCTCCAAGTGAAAAGCATGAAGTGATTCAGTCCCTGCACCTCCCACAATCAAACCTAGCAGTTTAGCAGGCACATAATTAGTTCTAATTAGTGTAAATGAGTCCAGCCAGATTATACTGGAACATGAAAACAGCTTTAATTTGACTCAATCACTCCCCATGTGAGCCTGTCACAGTTTATTTGTATCAGAAAAAAAAAAAACAGCACAACCCCAAATACCAAATAACGTGGAAATATGGCAACCTTTGGGGTTCCAGGGTGTTTTTAGCTGGGTGGTCCATGGAAAGGAAACAATGGGACAGGTGCTAAAATGGATGGTGTGAGCTCCTCTCTGGAGTCAGCCCGTCCCGAGGACAGGGGGGATGGATGGGCAGATGGAAGGGGCTCCAGCTGAGGTTCGTGGCACAGCAGGCAGTCCCAAAATCCGTGTGGGCCAGAAATGAAGGGAATATTTCATGTTTGAAAGCTCTCCTTTCTCTCAGAGATCAGCCCTTTTGTCTGGGGCTGTCCGTGAGAGAGCAGCAGCACGTTGAGGCAGTGGGGGAAAAGCAGATTGAGGTGGAGATTTGGGGTTTGATTGATGGCTGAGCTTTGCTGTTTCCCCAGAACATGAAGAGTCGGTGGCTCCTCTTTCACAAACCAACCCCTCTGCCTCATGGAGGGTGAGAAACATCGCTGAAATCTGCAGTCCAGCAATGCCAAACACTCCTGGCCACACACTGGGGCTGCACAGCAGGGATGTCAGGGCTCTGTGGGAATGCAGTATCCCGTATCAGAGGGGAGCTCTTGGGATCCGGGAGTAAATCCGAGACTCTTCTTGCGAGCAGAGCTGGAATGTGTTACCCTGCATCCCAAATTGACTTCACTACATCTCAATCAGCCTCATCAGAGACTAACAGGGAAAAAACCAGGCTTGGGTTTCAATGGTTGTGGCACAAAATATCTTCAGATATTGAATTGTAGCTTGCAGACAACAGGAATGCGTGCTTCGGTCTGAATGGGAATTAGATAACTTGGAATGCTGGCCTGAAAGGGAAGGAACAGAGTTTCACCTTCTTGCTGTGCCACGGACATGCTGGGATATGTCTTTATCCCCCACAGCGCTGGGACAGAGCCCAGGCTCAGCTTTAGCTCAGCACCGTGCTCAGTCTGGAGCTGTCCCTCATCCCGGGAGCTGGGAGCAGGCACAGAGCTGATCCTGCCTGGCTCTGCCTTCCCGGGACACCAACCCTCCCTGGGGACAAGATCTTCCCCTTTCTTTCCCCTTTCTTCCCCCTCCCCTCACACCCCACTGATGGGAAGGCTCAGAGGGTGCCCCTTTGTGTGTGGCACCCAGCCTGGAAGACAGCCCAGAAGATGGAGAATTGCTCTGGTGTCCCACTGAAGAGGCCAGGGAGAGACTTTATTTTTGATTTCAGGCGTTTTCCTGTCCCAGGTGGGTGTCTGGGGCCAGGAGCCAGCACAAACCCTCCCCAGACGTTCCCTCCGCTCTGATTTCCCAGCCTGGGCTGTTTAATGCTCTTCCTTGGATCTGCTGAGCTGCTCCAGCAGCAAACAAAGGCTCAGCCTTTCCCAAAATCCCCCCCGTCGCTGGCACCTCGGTGTGCCTGTGCCACGGAGCAGAACGGGCACAGAGACCCAGCTCCCCGCGCCCTCTGCCTCGGGCTGGGAAGTGAAAGCCTTGGCAGAGAGCAGGGCAGAGCTGGGCACTCGCCTGTGCCCTACCTGGCTTAAGGATAAAAGAATCCCTGTGCCAAGCCCACCGGTGCTTTCAGCCCGACACACCACGCACCAGGCCCTGGAATGGACATCAAACGCTGGGGAATATCGTGTCCAGAGCCACACAGCTCTCTGCTTGTGCTGCTCCTGCAATGACCTCAGACACTCTCACAAAACCCCAGACCCCTTTATTTCTGTCTCTCATTGTGCTGTTTGGCACATCGTGGATTCCAGTTATTCTTTTCTTTTCCATTCCACCTTCCTACGTTTTTTTGCTGCTTTGATTCCCCCGTGTCTCTGCGTTTCTGCCCTCCAAGAACAAGAACAGCAGCAAGAACAGCACTGCCCAGGCACAGCAATAAATCCTTCAGTGCTCCCTGCAGCCCTCCTGGGAGCCAAATCCAGGTGGGAAAGTTCCCCTGAGCATCCCAGTTCCTTGGGCATCAGATGCCCCAGGGATTCTCTCAGTGACAACAGCCACCAAAGAATTTTTGGGCTTCCTGAGCACCTAAATAGGGGATTCAGGTTGCTTGAGCAGAAGTTTAGAGCTGATCAGTCCCATTTTCCACCACAGGCTCCTGCAGGAGAAATTCCGGGAGGCCACGGAGCTTTCCAGGACTTTGGAGGTGGAGGAAAAGAGATAAAAGCCCCCAAAGGACAATTTGCACTTTCCCAACGTTCTAAATCCTTGTGGCAGCTGCTCTTGCTCTGAAGGCATTTTTAATCTGAGCTCACTTTCTGCTTGTTGTTTGCTAATTGCTGCTGGTATTTAATTATGGCAGAGCTGAAACGACACAGGCAGCCACTAATCCACATCACTGGGAGACGTTCTCCAAAATTCTGCTGCAAACATTCCTCTGGTCCTCGGCAAACACAGGCAGCGCTCGCTTGGCCCCAAAGTCACACCACAAATATTTTCACAGAAGCGAGGATGAGCAAAATCATCCCAGGGCCAACTCAATTCATCGCACAGACTTCCACCCATGTTTAATCTGGAGAGATCCATCTGTTTTCCTGAACTCCCTTCCCAACCCAAAGTGAAATTAGGACCAAGCCTACTTGGACCATCATGGATTGAAGAAAAATATGCTATAAATTAAATTTTAGGGTTTTTTTCTTACCTGCTACTGAGAGAAAAGTGCTGTTCCCTCCGCATTCAGGTGCTCCTCAGTGCTCTGGGTGAGGGAGACTTAACACAATTTGGTTCTTTAGGAATGCAGCTGCTGGTTTGGGAGATGGAGCTTCGAGTTTCTTCTTTTCACAGATGATATCCCTGTGCCCCTCCGAAAAAGAAACATTTCCTTAATAATTGAATTATTATTATTCACAGTGATGAGAAGTGCCAGTAGCAGAGGATGGGGAATTCAAACTCATCTGAGGAGATCAAAACAGCAAAAGTTCAGCCTGGAGACGAGAAGGGTTTGGGGTGAGCCAATTGTGGCCTTCCAGGGCCTGAAAGAAAGATGGGAAGAGGGATTTTATAGAGACATGCAGCACCAGGAGAAGGGGAATGGCTTCAAACTGACAGAGATTAGGCTTGGATGGGATATTGGGAATAAATCCTTCCCTGTGAGGTGGTGGGGCTGTGGCACAGAGAGTTTGGGGATGAATCCCGGTATTCCAGATGTTGTTCATAGGCTCTGGACACATCAGCTCTCCGGATCCAGAGCTGCTGGAGGGGATCCCAGCCCCAGCCTGGGGTTTGCAGCTCCCCACTGATGCCTAAAGAGGCCAACCTAGAAACAGAGACTGGACAGGAGGAAGGGAATAAAGGTGGATATTTATTTGAAAGGCCTTCAGAGGCACACCCTGGGCAGGCCAAAGGCTGCACCCAAGATGGACCCCGAGTCATGAGTTCTTCACACTTTTATAGCTTTGGGCCATTTGCATCTCAACCCAATTTCACCAATTAAACTTTAGCTAATGATGGAATTTCCCCTCAGCTTGCCCCCCTTCTCAAGATGCTGGGTTACACATTTTGGGCCTAGGCCGGGCTGGGTGTCCTTGGAGAGCAGCCTGGAGAGGCTTTGTTCTGTCTGTCTCAGCATGAGAGAGCAGCAGCTCCCAGGCTGCAGGGCACTGCAGAGTTACACACTGGGAATGCAGCATTGGAAACATATAAAAGTTAAAACCTAAGGCATCAGCAGAGCTGCTGAGCTGCCTGCGGGGAGGGGCTGGGGCCAGGCCTTCCTAAACAAGCTGGATCAAGCCTCAGCTGGTTAAATACTGAGCCTTTGATAAGGTGGCAGGGCAAGGAAAGCTCCTGGAAGAGCAGAAGGAAAATAACACAGAGCCTGTGTGACTCTGGAATGACGTCGGAGCTGGGCTGGTGGCCAAAGGCCAGGGAAAGCAGGAGTGAGCAGGAGCTGCCTCAGGGACCAGGAATATTCCTGCTGGAAGAGAGCAGGGGCAGCCCAGGCTGGGGGTCACAGCCCTATCACACACCCAGCAGGGCGGGGGGTCACAAATAACTGGTAACAAGAGGAGAAAAACCACTGGGTTTAATCCTCCTCAGCCTTTTTGGAGTGTGCATCACCCTGGTTCAGAATTCTCTGGAGGGAAAGAAACCCATCTAATTCAGAGAGGTTCACTCAGTTTATTTTCCCCTCCAATTTTTCCTCATTTATCCTCTGGGAAAATCCTTGTTTGCTTTTGTTGCCCCAAAAAGCCCTCGAAGGTTGCAAGAGGCACAAATTGTCCTTGGAGCCAGGATCAGTTCTTGTTCCTGCAGGTTCCTCCCCAGCTGATAATCCCTTGTCACAGCTTTGAAGTGAAGCTCATCACAGAGCAAATCCCCACTCCTGGCACCCAGCACTCCCTGCCAGACCCAGGGGAGGTGTTGTGACTCTCCAAATTCCAGCACAAACACATTCCTGGGTCGCTGTGCTGCTGGGATGGATATTGAATGGCCCTGCCACCTTTGGGGATGCACTGAGAAGCTGCAAACAGAAAGATTGGGGGTTTTCCCTTCCCTTTTTTCCTCATCCTCAAATTTAGGTGATGCTGATGGATTGCCCAGAGCTAGGGCAGCCTGCAGGATTCTGTGTCCTCAAAATCAAAGCAGTCGCTCTCTAATAACCCAGGTGAGTTTCTGTATTTCAGAATTCCCTTTTCCACACAGAGATTTCCACTGTCCTACACCCTCAGTCAGGGGTTGTGTGCTGGATCTTGTCCTGCTTCCTTGGACATTATTCTTGAAGGAATTTGCGCCTGCTCTTTCTGGGATTTTATCCTTTGAATCCACATTATTTCCTGTTTCAGTGAATTACCAAGTTTTAAGTTTATTTGTGAGCAACGAGGGATAAATCTCTGCCTTCAGCAACTTTTTTTGGAAAGCAGAAGAATGACAAGGAATTGTTTTCTTCCTCTGGATTTTTCAATTTATTTGTTGCAATAGAATTAAAACTCACAGTGTTCACCCGAGGTAAAAGTTTGCAGCTTGTGTGTTACAAAAATTTGGGAAAATCAGAAAATCTTCAACTCTGCCTTTAATCAAACCCAATTTTTCTGTTAACAGCTTCCAGATTCTTATTGTAACTGGTGTTAATTTTTCTCCGCTTGTGACCATCTCACTCCAGGCAAAGCTCTGCACCTTTCTGTGCAGCCTGAAAAAAAATTGATGAACAGCTCAGATTTAGTAAATGGACCTTGCTGCTTTTAAACCCCTCATAAAATCAAATATTATCTTAAGAAATCCTAATCAAATTAATCTTCAACTCCATCTTCCCTCTCTTCACCCTATGACTTCACCCCGAGCTTGCCTGGATATGACCTGAATCTCATTTACTTCCCATTAGAAAAAAAAAATGCAGTGAACTTCTAAAAAAAATAACCTTTCAATTACCTTTTAAACTCCTCAAAGAGGACTCGTTTTGGCCATGACATCATCCCCTGATGGTTTTAGCACATGGGCCACATTCCCTGCTTGACCTGATTTATCCGAGCTCACAGAGATAAGCAGACAGCCAAATATGGAAAGTCCTTCGCAGCCATGGGTGAATTTGGATTATTTTCCATATTTATCTCCTGACAGATGCCCACTTTTCCTGGAGAACAGCACCGGGAGGTTGGGTGGGTGTGCAGCAGACCCTGGGACATGGAGAAGCTGAGTTCAAGTGCAATTAATTTGGTTGGACATCCAGAGAAATAATCCCTTGCCAAGATCCATCCATCCCTCTTCTCAGACACTGATTTTACCATGGGATTGGTCCCTCTCCAGAGGGATTTCCCTCCCCTCCTGATAACAGCAGGATGACTGATGGCAGAGCTGGAAATGTCTGAATCCAGGGAGATGGATGCCCTCCCAAACAACTTTTAGGGTGAAAAGACGGATTTTTAAGAGCTGGATAAATCTCAGAAGCAGAGGGTGTTTAATCAGCACAGGATAAACAGGGCTGGGTCCAGCTCCAACCCCTGGGCTGTGTGAAGGTGTCAGCCCAACCTGATAAGAGTTTTTATCTCGTTCCATCAGCCCAGCCATGGCTGTGTGGCATTCTGTGGCACACTCACAGCTGTCTGGGAGCAGACTCGCAATAAACTGTCTAAAATACCCTTAAAACTACTGACAAAGGTTTAATTGATGTAATTCTGGCTTTTCCAGATGCACATCCTGAAAATAAGAGCTTCATCTTTGGCCCAGAGAGCCAAAACAAAGGGACTGCTGAGAATAAGTGTCAGGGTTCAATTTCATCAGAGGCCTTTTGGATGGAATGATTTTCCATGGTTTTGTTGCCAAATTGTTGTCCCAGGACTGAGCCCAAGCTCAGAACTGCAGCGGGGGGATAGAAAACATCAGTCCTTGGTCCCCACTTTGCCTCCTGAAGGGGTGACAGGAGAGGGAAGAGACCCAGTGACAGGCCCTGTGCAGTGTCAGGGAATACAACACAACCCCATTGCTCAGTGGGATATTGTCTCCACATCATCCGATTTTGGAGAGGGATTTTGTTGTTGTTGAGGGGATTTTTTCCCCAGAAGAATTAGATAACAACTTAATAAAGCTGTGGCAGACTCATCTTGTGGAGCAATGTGGTGCAGTCTGAAAATCTGTCTCTGCTGAAGTTGCCAGACGGGTGTTGGTGGCAAACCCAGCCTTTGCCATCAATCCCTGGATGTTGCATTGCAGCAGCACGTGGGCACCACTCAAACCCAGAAATAATGTGGGGTTTGTTCTTCAAACATCTTCAAAGGATGGCTCCTTTGCTAAGCCATCGAAAACTGTCACCTGAGCACTGTCCCCAGCCCTGTGCAGCTGAGAGGAGCTCAGCCGTGAGCTCCAGTGGCAGCAGGATTAAAACCTCATTGAGGTTTTTATTTCTTCCTTCCCTCCCTTGTCTCTGCAGCTTTTCTTTCCTTACCCAAGGCAACTCCCAGCTCCCTCCACGCTGCCCTGCTCTGCAGGAGCCACTGCTGAGCTGCTCCTGCTGTAGATCAGGATCTTTATGGGACATTCAGCATCAACATTTATTGTGTGTGATCATCCCAGGTAACTCTGCCAACTGCTCCTGGATTGAAATCTGTTCTCCACTCCCAACCCCTTCCAGGCTGCTCAGGTACTCCTTACAACACCCCAGGGAACCCCTTGTTTCGTGACTCTCCATGGATCTGCTCCCTGATTTTCCATCCCTCCCGGAGAGGTTTAATAGGTTTGATCCAGCACCAGGAAGCCCTCGCTGGAGAGAGAATTAATGGGTGCTCAGCACAGGAAAACCCTGACCCAGAAAACACCATCGATCAAGGGGACAGCACCAATTAAGGTAGCCAGGCTTTCAGCACAAGCGGCTTTAACATCATCAGGATTTCCTCCTGAATGTTCTGTTTGGAAAAGGTGAGTGGAGCTGGGGCTGATGGCAGCGCGGGTGGAATTTGTTTTTCCATGGTGGAAAGCGATCTGCCACTCTTGGGAATGCTTTCCCAACACCAACTGCAAAAACATCCATGTTGCCAGTTGCCATTAGGGATAATATTGTGACTGCATTTAAACTGGGAGAAACCACTCCATCAGTCAAAGGAGGATTTCAGGGGATACGACCTTGAGAAATGTTCTGGCTTAGTGAAAACTGTGGATTTGATCATTAATAATATTTTGCACTATCCATATTTTTTATTTATTTTTTATTCAAAGCAGACTTTGTCAGCCAGGGGAGCAAAAGCCTCTCTCATGTTCCATCTTTCTCCATTTTAGCACAAGCAAGAGGAATCTCTATGAAAATACCCTGCATTTGCCAAAATTGCAAAGATAACATTCCTGAGAGTGAGGCTGGATTCACCTAAGGTCTCCTTGAGTTCTAGGATGGTGAAATTTGCAGTCTCAGCAGCTTGGACAGCAAAACAGGGCTAAAAAAGAGGGAATTTTTCCCTCATGGAAATGCCTCGTGGATCTGGCTGCGAAAGCCTTCTGTGGTTAATGTTTCATGGAGATGCAGCACAGGGGAGACTCCTGCACTGCTCCCAAAGAACTGACCCACCTCAGCACTTCACAGCTCCCTGGGAGAATTCCAGCAGCTGGAATGGGGGGAAATGATGGAACCGGCAACCCTGGAGACTGAAGCCACTCCTGTCCCATCCCAAGGGATGCCTTCCCACCCCTTGGAGGATGGCTGGGTCCGTGTAGGCTGCAGCATAGGGACATTCATGCACAGACCCACCTGCGAGTGGTTTGCTTTTTTTGAGGTCATGGAACTTGACCCCCCAGGCTCCTTGGCCTCGTTTGGTAATTAATTCACCCGTTGGCTTTGCCCTCGTTGGATCCCCCGGTTGTGTTTCACTGTTTGACACCTGAACAGCCGCTGGCTTTTCCTTCAGAGCCTTGGAAGAGGCAAAACATAAATAGGAAATAACGACCCCAAAGGCTGGATGCACAGTAGCACACAGAAGTCCACATCCAACCCATTTTCCTCCAGCACAGAAACCCCTCAAGCACACGTCCCGCTGCCTCCGGCGATCCCGGGATTCCCCGGAGCACCGGAGCCCAGCCCAGCAGGGTAAGTGATCAGTCCAGGTTCCATGAAAGATGAGTCCCTGTGGGAGTTTGGTTCCTCTATTTTTCATGCCATTCCGCTCCAGCCAGATTTATGTGTCAGGAAAAACATACAAACGGGATCCGATTTACTCGCACGGGTTCCTGTAGGGTTTGATTTATGTTTGGGTAAATAAAGACATATGTCTTGGAGGGCTCGGGCTCTGGCTGCCTTTCTCCTCATGGATCTCTGGCTAATTTATCAGCCTCTTTCTTTGCTGCATTCCTGTTTACGAGGCTTTGCAAGGAAGGCAGTGCTGCCTGCAGGGAACGCCGTGGACAATTTGAGGTTTAATTTTGGAATTGTTTTGCACTCGAATTTGCTCTTCTGTCAACCTTTAGCTGCCCATCCTGAAAGAGCTTCACAGAGACTCCCTAAACCACGATCTGCAGGGAAGGGGACAGCTCTGCTTGTTGTTTTTTAAGTCATGTGGCAAATCAATTATCCAGTGAGGCCAAAAAGTCCTGGTGGGTCAAGGTCTGTGATCTCAAACAGGCCAAAAGTCCCGTTGTTACAACCCCTAATTAACCACCTCACCATAAACCCCTGTTTCAGGCACAACGCAATGAAGCAAATCTTGCTCTATTTCAAAACCTGAATTTTGAAATAAAGAAATGCAATAATTTTATTTACAGTTTTTTAACAGAGGCTGGCAGGATCTCCTCCCTCTTGGACAAACCTTGGAACTCACCTGAAAGATGGGAATAGTTTCCACCCAGCTGTTGAGTCTATGGACGTTTTGTGGGAGTTTGTTTAAATAGATTTTGGGGCCTTTTGAATGGTCTTTTTAATTTATTTCTTTTGAATAGGATTGAAATTTAGAACGGCGCTCTTGTTTTAAGCTGCCTTGGCATTTGGTTTGAATGAATGGGATAGGATGGGATGGAGAGGAATGGAATGGAATGGAATGGAATGGAATGGAATGGAATGGAATGGAATGTCCCTTCCAATAATAGCTCCAGGTTGAGTGTAATTTAGACCAGAAGCTCCTGTGGAACAGCAGCACGGGATGTATCAGCAAAGGGATTCAGGAAGGGCATTGTAACATCTCACGGATGGAAGTAAGACAGGAAATCATTAATCCAATCCTTTAATTGAGAATTTGGATCCATACTTAATAAATATTCTTCCTGGAGACTGAAAACTTTTGAACAGAAACCATAATTTCTGCATGAAGTCAAAATAGTTGAATTTTTAATGTTAGATGCTAACAAGAACCTGAGTTCCAAACCAGGAGAAAGCCAAAGAATTTGCAGGAATTATCTAATCAATCCTCCCTAGTAATGAGCACATTTAGGGAATCAGCATCTGCTCATGGGTAATTCATGAACAGGAACTCAGAACTCCTTTAATGTGAATTTCTGTATGAATTATTCACTAAGCTTTATGTCTTGTGGCACACAGTCCCTGTTTTTGGGGGAAAAAAGGGGATGTAGGCATGGATTCCAGGGATACTCAGGGTCTCAAAATCCTTTGCTTCCCTGTGAGAGTGGGGGGCGAGGAGAAAGTGCTCATTCACCGACTCTTTCCTTCCTCACCTGGAACTTGGATCGATGACACCACTCTGGGCTCTTCTAAAAATGAATCCAGCCTCATAAATTCAACAAAATACTCATCCCTGCAGTGGGATCGACATGATGCGAGGAGAAGATGGGGCCCTGAGGGGGAGTAACCACTGGTTTTATGGCAAATGTCCATGGTAAATAACAAAGGTAGCAATGAGAAAACAGAAGAGGAAGAAATGAGGTGAGTTTAGTGCTTCTTTTTCATATTTGTGTTACAATAATCTCCAAACAATTGGTAAGATATCTTCCAAATTATCTCCTGGCAATTTGTAAGATGAAAACAGAATAAAAGAGCTTATTAATCTTGAACTATTAATCTTGAAGAGCATTAATGCTGCTGAGAGCAGCATTTCATGCCTGTCCATCTGCCTGACACCCTTTTGCCATCCTGGTGGGTGTAAATAACTCCACACCACCCCTAACACCATTTATTGGAGCACAGACCATTCCCTGCCAGCCCAGGGTGGAAATGCTGAATTTATCCCTTTTCCTTTCTCCTCCTGGGCTGCTGGATGTGATCTCAGATTGCCAAATGACCTCCAGGGCCATTGGACACCAGGCTCACACCCAGGTTTGGGGGTTGCGCTGTGTTAAGAAATATCTCAGATCCCCCCAGCAGAAAAATTAGTGGATGTCAGCAGGGAGAATTCCTGAGGTAGCAAAGTTTGTTTGCTGTGACACCAAATCCGAGTTGTCCTGAGGATTGATCCAGACAGTTTTCCACGGGTTTGGCATGGAGGAATCCATCCAGAACACCTGGTGTGTTCCTGTTCTTACAGGACAGAATCCACCCCCCAAATACTCCAGGAGTCCAGGGTTAGGGGATTTTCCATCTCAGCATTCCCTCGTTTATTAAATGATAATTCCTTGGAGCTGGTCCTGGTGCACTGGGCTCCGTGGTGGTAGCTCCAAGCAGTGCTGGTGACACTGGAGCACCTCTTTTCCTCACCTCTGGGGAGTACAGGGCAGGGAATTCCGGGATATCAACACCAAAAATTACGGCATCACTCGATATTCTGTGCAATTCCAACACGCCCTCAGTTGTGGCCTCTCCATTTTGCCCACTGGAAAAAGCCTCCTTTTAATCCTCTGGAGAGAGCTGGAAGGAAAATTTCCCTCAGCCAGTCCCTGTCATCTACAGTGCCAAAAGGGAAGCGGGAGAAATAGAAGGAAGTTGCAATGATAATACCAAAATAATCCTGCCATATGTTAGAGCAATTACCCCTCTCTCCCTCCGTCCCCAGATGTGCCGTGTTTGAAGAGAGATTCATGGTTACATAATGAATCAGGAGGGAAAGGATGTGAGCCACGAGGATGATGTAAGGAAAGGAGAAAAAAATAAGGAGAAAAGGAAAAGAAAAAGAGAGGAGATTGCTGAAGTCGTTTGGAAGGGAAGGAGGAAGCCTCAGCGCAGGGTTTTGGAAGTCTCCCATCAGTCAGATGAGCAGATTGCTGCAGCCGGGAGGAGGAAAATCAAGAGAGTGTGAAGCCATTGAGGAGAGGAATGAGCAGCAAATCAAAGAGCTGCTGGAAATCCAGATTGGCAAAGAAGGCATTTTCAGGCAGTCTCTTAAAAAACAGCAAAATGCAGCTTTGAGTTGGATCACCAGGACACGTGGAGTTCTATCGGAGGAATGAGTCAAAAATAGAGTGGGATCCAGTAGCTCCAAATGAAGAAATTGGGCAAATTTGGCTGGGAGACCCTTCCACAAACAGGATTTATGACTTAGGAGAAGGGGAGACCTTTGGCTAAATCTCCTGAATGTTTCATTTCCTCCAAATCCTCCTAAACTTTCATTTGAGGGGCAAATATTGGCAAACGCCTGAGGGGAGGGAGCCGCTTTAACATTTTAAAATCACATTTTTAAATCACATTTTTCTCCCCCCTTCCAGCAAAGCTGGAATTATTTCTGCACGAGCGGAAAGCGAACACAAACCCTGCCCACAAGGAGGAAAATGAAACCCTCAGCTCAGCTTTAGGGGCAGCTCTGATGATCCCCTGTATCTCTATTAGCAAAAGTCGGGCTTGGAGTAGAAAATGGTTTCTCCCAGCGACAGGTGTCTTTGATTATTCCAGCAGCATTTCCAGCACTTCTCATCCACAGCGTGGATATTTCCTCACTGGGGGGTCCCGAGCCGTGAAAAGGAGCATAAATCTCTTGTTTTGGGGATGAAGAGCCCACAGGAGAGGCTTTTGTTCTCAAAACTCAGCCGAGGTGCGGAGCTCCAGCGGAACCAAAGATGTTCCAAAGGCCAGGCTGAGGGTGAAGGAGCAAGAGGAACCTCTTTGGGGGCTTTTGGGGGGAGCTGAGCTGCACCTGCCTCTTTTGCGTCCCCCAGGAGCTGTTCTGTGCCAGACACGGAGCTCCCTGTGCCCTGGGCACTCGCATTCCCTGCTCCTGAGGGTGCCAGGGTGGATGGGCACCGCACCAGCTGGGAACAAAGGGGGATTTAGCTCCCAGCAACCACGGAACTGCCCGGTCAACACCAGGCTTTGTGCCTCCCCAGGATGGAAAATCTCATCCTTTTGCCTTATGCGGGTCAGGGAGGGTTCAGGGAGGGAGGAGGAGCTGGAGGAAATGGGTTCCAACCTGATGCTGCAAGAGAGGAAACGGCAGGAATGAGGAGCACTGAGAAAAATTACGGATATTTAATGGATTATTCGGTTTTTGGGTTTTGTTGTATTCTAAATCATAAGGGGATTGTCTCAACTCAGCCCAAACCCAGGCTCTTGAGTTAAAGGTATGCAGAAAGCAAAGCTGACACTGCTAAATATCATCTGAAGGCTCAGTAGGAGCCTGACTCGGGGCTCACGGCTATGGCAGGGAATTAAGAAACATGGGATGATTGTGTTACATTTTCCTGGAAGGAGCCGGGCTGGAGAACAACGGGGAGCAAAGGTATTACTGGAATAACAAGAAAAACCCCAAACAACCCCCAATTATTTTTACCACGGTAGAATATCTGTTAACAAATGATTATTCTCTTACCTGTGGCAGTGCTGGCTGTTTTAACAAACCCCTTCTTTAGGAGAAGGGGTGAACAAAAACAGGGAAAAGTGACTTTTTAATTCGCGTTTCTTCAGTTTTCGATGGCCAGCATTAAACTCCCCCTCCCCAAGCTCCAGACCTCCCCGACATCTCATCAGCTGTGCAAGGAGATAAATCCTGGCATCCAGCTCGAGTTTCCAGCCTGTTCCTACCTATTCTGATACTGAAATCCATTCCCTGGCCAGAGAACAGCCGAGGGAGCTGCGGGAGCAGGATCCAGGAGCTGGGGAAGGAGCACAGGGATGAAAGGGAGAGCGCAGGGGGAGGATGCTCTGCTGGGAACCAAACGTGCTCCCAGTGCTCCTTCTCCTCCTCCTTTTTGCTGACAGCCCCAGCAAGCTGTGGCACCTCAGGATGAATTAATCTGGGATTAATTTAGGGGATGGAAATCAGAGGAGAATCGTTTCCTTTTGCAGAAAAGGGCAGGAGTTCTACGTTTCCAGAACAGTCACTTTTTTAAGTCAGAGGAGAAGATGCCACAGTGTAAAATAAGAGCAAAAAAAAGACTTTTTCTTTATGGAAAAGCCACCTCTCAGTGGTGAGAAAGCTTTAATGAGATTTCAAAAATCCCTGATTATTTTTAGTAGAAAATGATCACCTCTACACCCATCTCCAGTGAAAGCAATGGGAAAATCAATGCCTCAGGTTTAAAGGAGTAAGTCTGTGTAAAGAAATTGATTAATTCTTTTGCCAATCTAATTTGAATTCTGCTATATATTAATTTTCTGTCATGTATTTTATCTCCAGCACCGTATTTTGCCTCCCTAACCACTCCCTCAGATGTATTTCAGTATTACATACAGTAATACCCTGCAAATAAACTCCTAGAAAGAGTTGAAGTCAGTTGAATTTTTTTTACCAAGTCCTTCAAAGGACTGTGGTTTGAAACTGAATTCATGATATAGGGATGAATTATTACTGTCACAGTTATTTTACCTCTGTTAACTTTGTGATTTTCTCCTGCTGAACAGTTCCAGCCCAGGATAAACTGAAGAAATTACGAATTTCTTTTTCCAGTGGATGTCAAATCTTCTGGTTCTCTGCCCAAAAAGGATTCCAGGGAGTTCAGATGTGCTGCACAGCCCAGGAATGGCAATTGGAGGGCGGATCAAAAAAAGAACATAATAAACTAAATTTTCAACTCACAGGGTGAGACCAGCAAAATCAAACTTAGGAGCTGACGAAACCATGGAAAATTTCAGAATTTCTGACCAAATTAGGGAACAAATTTTAATACATAAAAAAGAATGATTTTATAACTGTCTTTAGGAATCCTACATTAACTAGGCCAGTTCAAATTTCTCCCCAGTACTCTGCAGCCACCCACTGCACTGGATTGTGTCCCAGTGCTGGGTTGGATGCCTTGCTCAGCAAATTGCTGGGCCTCAGCCCAAAAAGGGGAAAAGTCCTGAAAGGAATATGAGGTGGGAAGGCGAGTGAAGTGAGACCTGCAGCCCTCGAGTGCTGAGTGGGAACCAGCCTCACTTTCTCCTTCAGGCACATTGTCTGGAAGGCTCTGAGGAGGCAGAACCAGGCCAGGGTTTCCAGCTTTAGCTCCGATAATCACCAAACACCTGCTCCATCCACGTGGAAGGAGCGCTGGACAGGCTCTGAGCACATCTGGTTCCACTCAGGGCTCGGGAGGGTTTGACATCCTATAGGGTCTGACAGAGCAGAGAGTCCAGCGACTCCTCCAGACAGACAGCCCCAGTTTGTTCCTCTGGACTGGATTTTACCTGGCTGGCCTCATTAGTTTCACAAAACCCTAATTAGAACCAGCTCTTCACGTCAAACGCAATGACATTAAGTGGAATGCAATGACATGAAGTTGAAAACGAGGTGAAATGTATTTACACTAAAGGAATATCTAGAGAAAAGAATGAGGCTATAAAACCTTCTCTCTGTATCTGATTTTAAGTCGACTGAACCTGTCTGAAAGCATCAACTGCCTCTATTAATCTTTTCTCTCCACGAGAACTGCTCTGGAGCTCCAATGTGCTGCAGGATGGGCCTCGAGTTAGCAGAGCTATTAGGGAAAAATGAGTTATTTTAGTGGGATACTCCAAGGAAATCACAGCAAATGTTCCTCAGGGTGGAATCTGCAGTGAGGGAAAATTTAAGGACAATTTAAGTTCTCGTCAGATAAAAATCGTGGTGTAAATTTGACAAAGAGCAGCCTTCAGGGAAGCAGGAGCCTGCTGTTTATCTGTCTGTCTTGTTCCTCGAGAGTCTCAGGAATTAAGGCGTTGCATGATCCTTTCTGGCTTATTTTGATCAGCCCTCATTATCCTTTTTCTGCCCCAAACCACAGCAAGAAATTAACCTGAATATTGGCAAGACATCCCCTATTCTTCCCCTCCAACCCAAGCAAAATATCCCCATCCCTTTATTCACCAGCACACACATTTGATGTCGTTTTCTTTTCCTATTTGTAGAGCTACTCGAGGATATTGGTTCTTCCATTTAACCACAGGGGCCCTGGAACAATCTTTAATGCATTTAGGATGTGGTCATATTTTAGGATGTTTTAGAGGATAAAATCACACTTGAGGGCTATTTAAGCCCTTGAAAAAGTGCAGTGGACCCCGCTGGAGGGGCTGCCAATCCCATAAGTGTCCCTCCTGCTGGCGCTGGGGCTGGGAGCGTTGGGGCGGCGCTGGGAGGATTATTCTGCTCTGAGTTCACCTGTTTACCCAGGCTGTTATTTATTGAAGATCAAATTGACTGAGAATCACTCCCGACAGAGAGCTGGCAAGGGATGACATTATGAGGAGAGCAGAGCCGGGGGTTCAGAGCCTCAGTTATCTGTGATTTAGGGATCATTAGGATCTCTTTAAAATTCTTGCAGCCGGCCAAAAAAACTAAAATTAAAGGCAGGCTGTGCCTTACATTAAACAATTTGGGAATGGACAAGAGACACCGTTCTGCTGGGTTAAACCTTTTGTTTGACATCTTTCAATTCCTTTAATCTTTTTGAGCTTAATTTTGCCTGTTTGAGTGCATGAAGGGAAGGTTTATTTGTGATGGGGAAAATATTCCTGTGAGGAACTTCTCCACGATTTTTATCACTGTATTTATTCTTATTTTGCCCTTCAACTGGAGACCAGATTATTACTGAGGAAAACTGGCACCTATGCCATGCCCCCAAATCTGGGTGTCTGAACCAGTTCTATGGACAAAGGGAGACTCCAAGGGCTGAATTTTGGACTTGAAAGGTATCAGATTGAATGAAAATACCTTTGCTGTTTTGAGTGCAGTTGATTTTTAGTGTGGTTGCAAGTAGGACACTTTAAAATGCCTGTTCTTGTTTGTATGGAGATTTTACTATTTAGGAGTGAAAGGAACAGGTTGAATGCTGTGAAAGCAGTCTCAAGCTCCATTTTCAACAATTTCCGAGTAGCTGTGGGCAACAAATCTCTTTGGACCACAGTTTTATGCAACAAATCTCTTCGGCCCATGGTTTTGTGCTCTTGGAGGGCAGCAGGAGCAGCAAAGCAGGAGCTCCACCAGAGAAAAGTCCTGCTCTTGCTGAGCAAAGCCCCCCAGTTTCAGGGAGCAGTTGGGTTTGGCCAAACCTGAGATCCACCAGATGGATTTTCTTCCTCCTTTTTCTTTGTTTGATTTGAGCAGAGCATTTCTTGCCCTGCTGTTTGTCCCCTCGGACGACTCCAGGAAAAAGCCCACTTGCACCCCTCGACCTTTCTCCTCCACGACTGACAATTCCCTTCCTCAGCCCCCAGGCATGGCTTTTTTTGGGACTGCCTTATTTAGACCACATGAGCAGCATTCCGAGCTTTCCAGTAGCCTCCCAGCCCCACGGAGGATTTATTTACATTGCATAAAATTAGAGGAAATGAAGGGGGATGTGTTTGAACGGAGAGCAACAACCTCATTCTGCTTGTTATAAACCCCCCTCATGGAAGGGTTTCACTCAATGTCAGCTTGGGGCAGAGAGGGGAAAAAACTCCACTCCTGGGCATTTCCAGGATAATGGGGAATGATGCCTGGCAATAGAACACACTCAGCAACTCTCTAAACAAAATTATTTGGTGGATTTCAAGTGATTTTTGCCATTCCATACCATGAATCCAGGTTGAGTTCTTGGCTTCCTGTCTCACCAAAGGATAGCCCACAGAGGAGGCCTTTGGGGGGAAGAAAAGGAAAAACTTCTTATTAAATGAGATATATTCTATGTTTAAAAAGGTGTTTGTACATGGGCGAAAGAGGAAAGGTTCCACTGGAAGTGATACAGATGGGGGTCCAGAAATAAAACATTTTTACAAATTACAAATTATTAAATTCAGTTTATTTGGTTATTTGTAGAAATTAGAAATTATTAAGGTCAATTAATTTTGTTTGCGTTGGTACCTGCACTCATTCTCTGAGTGCAGAAAATTCATCCACTCAGGCTTTTCTGAGTCTGTATTTCAATGTCTTTCTGGCTTCACTCTGTATCACTAAGGTAAATGCAAATGGAATAACCACAAAAGGAGGTTGATCAGATCCAGGTCTGTGTCGTGGAAAAGAATCCCAAAAATTTAGGATTAAGTCAGTTAATTACAAAAAAAAGAGAATTAGTTAAAACATACTAGTGTGAAGTTTTTTCTAGAGCGAATAATTACAGACTCCAAGATGGATCTGAGTAGGGAACCTGGAAAGGAAAAAATATGGAATAAAATCAGGACACCCATAGCAGCATTAATGGTAATCTAGAGCAGATCCTCAACCCTGGTGCCAGAGTTATCCTAAAACACACTTCTGGCTCATTGTAGTTGGTGCCAGCCCAAATTTTCCCCTGCCGAATTTCCCCCTGCTGTCAGAGCTGGGCCAGCCTTGGTTTGGACGTGCCCATCATCATCCAGCTGTTAGAAATCCAGAAGGAAGTGGCTGCATTTCCTGGAGCTCCTGAATGTTCCACCAAAACCTGCTCAGACCACTGTGGAATTGCTTATCAGGAAAGCATTCCCACATTTCCCAGGGTTTTATTCCTGGGACAGGACAGTGACCAGCTCCTCTTCAAACCAGCTCTGCTTTCAAGGATAATTTTCAAACTCAATCAGAAAAAATTGTCCAGAGCACTGAACAATTTGGATCAAATTATTACAGGCTGCAACCTCCTCCAGTGTAAAATTTCCATAAATCTATANATGAACCGAGTCAAATATATATAAGAAAAAAAAAAGGAGGAATGGCACTTCTCCCCCTTTCAGACATCCAGCTGGAATTCCTTTCAAAACACCTATTTTTTTCAAAAGCAGATGCTCCAAATTTTCTAAAATCAGACTTTTCTAGCTGTGTTTAAACACATCTAAATCACAGTTCTTCCCTCTTTTTAAACCAAAAATTTTTGGAAGATCCCATGGATTTACAAGCACATTGGAAGGTGGAGGCTGCAGAAAAAAGTTCAAAACGGGATGGAAGGAGAAGATGAAAATATTCAAAACTAATATCAACTTACAGCAAAGCATAAAAAAAATACAGAAAATAAACTTTCTTGTCCAGGGGTAGATAAAGACAGAGCCAGCTTTGAGTTCCTGGCAAAACTTGAGAGGGAAGAGGGAGAGAAGTCACAAACCGCAGATGATCAACAAGGATGGGGATTCTGAAAAGAACTTATTTATTTGTAAACCCTCCGCGGAAGCAAAAAGCGTGTTCTGCTAATGACTGGGAATTTAAACAGCTTTTTTTTGGGAAAATAAAACAAATAAATACCCCTGTGCACCTTCAACGCTGCTCTCATCAGCATAAACCACTATTCAGTAGCTCGAGCAATACCTCGCATTCAAGGTCAAGCCAAACCTCTGTGAAAACAAACAATTTCTCATCAGCAGGGCTAGCTGAGAACAACAGATCAGGTGTGCAAGAAAAATGTTGGAAAATTGGGAAAAAACACTGGAAAATTGGGAAAAAACATTGAAAAACTGGGGGAAAGACGTCAGCACAAATATTGGGCCTCCACGAGACACCGTTCGCTGGCTTTTCCTGAAACGCAATTTCGCCTTTTCCTCAGGGATCCTCTGGAGGCTGCAGCTCTCCGGGGCTGGAGGCAGGAAGCCTCAGGAAGTGGCTGGGAGCCTGTGGTGATGTAACTGTCACATCGCCCCAGGCCTGGCTCTGTTGATATTAGCCCGGGCTAATCACCGCGCTAATTGGGCGGCCACGACGCGGAGCAGCTCGGCTTTCACTTCAACTGCTCACCCAAATGAGGTTTGACTCAAATGTAATACTTTATATCAACACACGGGATGGCTGTAAAAATAATTCCACATGTGCTGGTGCCTCTTTTTAATAAGTGTCTTCCTCAATTTTCCCTGCTGGATGAGGCACTCGAACGTACACGTAATTAAGGTTATTTAAGGGATATCAATTGAAAAATGCACCCGCAGGAGGCTGAACATGACTGATGGAGCTCCCAGTGCAGCTCCCAAAAGTCAGCTGCCAGAATTTCCTGCAGCACTTCTACAATTTGATCTTCCCCACATTGCCCGGGACAGGAATAACCTGGAAATATCTCGTTTTGCTCTTTGTGACGTCGTTCGCCTCCGTACAAAATGGGTTTAGAATGGGAGATTTATGGTTTGGGAGCAATTTCTGTGGGACTCATGGGGGATAAAAAAGGCAAAAAGCACAGAGAAAAGCAGAGCTGGGCTCGTTTTGTGCAGCTGGTGGAGAGACAGGCAACACCTTTCTGCTCAGAACTGGTGGGAGAGTCCTTCAGAGCCCCAAGACAAAAGTGTGCCCAAAATAAGATGGAAAGACACTGGGAGAAGTTCTACTGCAGTAGAATTGTCATGGATTCATGGAGCATTTTGGGTTGGAAGTGGCCTTCAAAGGCCATCTAGTCCAATCCCAAGAACATCTTCCACTAGACCAGGATGCTCAGAGCTCCATCCACCCTGACCTTGAACATTCCCAGGGATGGAGCATCCACCACCTCTCTGAGCAACCTGTGCCTGTGTTTTACCACCCCCATTTTAAAATATTCTTCGTTAGATCCAGTCTAAATCTATCCCAGTTTAGTTTAAAACCGTTCCTCCTTGTCTTAGGCCCTGCTAAAATTTTCCCTCATCTTTAATATAAACCCCTTTGTCTCAGTGAGTTTTCCATGGAGTTTTCCATGTATTTTTTTTGTAGTCGTCTTCGTGCTCTGTCAAATTTTCCCAGTGTTCCTAAAAGGAGAGACGTTTCCAGCACAGGAGATAACACACAAAAACATTAATTTAATGTTTAATTACCCGGGGGATGCTTTGAGGATGCATCACTCTGTGCTCAGAGATGTCACAGAACGTGGAACACCGGAATTCCAGCATTCCAGAGTTCACCATTCCATGGACAGATGATGGAATCATCCTCCTCACAGAGAGGCAGCAATTTTATGGCAATGGATGTTTCCCACGTTTCTACTCCAGAGCTTTAATCTCAGCAGGGCTCTGCTCACCAGGGAGCCTGTAAAGGGCTTGATAATGAAGAAAATCCAATGTGTGCTTTGTCCAAGATCAAAAAAACCCGTAAAAATTCCCAAATCCAATGATAACCAATGGTTCTTGGAGTGGATCAGCCAATATTTGTATCAAAGGCAGCCCAGTTTTTCTATTTGTGTTTGTATTAAATGCACTGAGCACTAGAAAATTAGATTTGGGTCCTTCCACAACGCACAAAACCAAATTCCTGTTGCTGTTTCTGTAATTCTGTTGCTTGTGCCAGCCCAGCACCCCCACAATGATGGCACAGAGCACCCACCTCGTGCTGGGATGTCGTTTGGTGCCTGAGGCAGCTGGAAAAGGCTCTTCTGGTTCATCAGACAGGTCTTGAGAAGGCAGAAGAAGTTTCCAACACAAAACAATAGCAAGAAAGAGAAAAGCAACCCCCTCCTCCTTCAAAAGCACACAGAGCTGGAGATGTCAGCAATGCACAGCAGAGCCTGCTAACAACCTTCCCAAAAGCCTTTTTTTCGGTTAAAAACTTTGGAATGATTTGTAAAATATTTTTACTTTTCCTTGCTTCACCTTCTCCACCTTCAAGGTGGCTGATTTTCAACGGAAGGCAAATTTAAGGCATTTTGCAGATGAATTTTGGCTCTGCCATCCGTGTTTCTGTGGGGTTTTACACCCAGATCTTAGGTCAGGCTTTTCTTAGGTCAGTAGAACATCTGAGCTGGACCTGAGGAAGTGTCTCAGGATGGGAAGAAGTCCCCCCGACACCTTCCTGTCTCACTGCAGCTCCCTCAGCATCCGAGTGCTTCCCTTCCCTGCAAAGTTGTCATAAAAATCATTATGAGCCCCGAACAGATGTGACCTTAAAGAGCAACTTGATGGAGGGGAAGAAAAAGAAAAAAAAAAAAAAAAGAAGAGGTGGGGAATATAAAATAGCCTGTGGTGAAAATAACAGCAGGAAAACATTATAAAATCTGAGCCATAGCTGGCTGGCTTCCTCCTGATTATTGCTTTCTCTTTCAAGGGCCCGTCCTTGAGAGTGCAGATTTTTGGGGGTGATTTTGGGAAGGCAATTTTAACACTCGGCTGTTCTAATGAAACCAAGCTGCTGCACGGAGCTGTGATAACCCAGGGCTGGAAGAACATCCTCGGATTTAAACAGAGGTGTCAAGGAAATCTCATCCTCGGTGATTTTTGTTGTGGTGTGATCACAGCGCCCTGGCTGCTTGTGAAGGGTTTTTTTTTGATGTCAAAGGCTGTGCAAACTCCTGGCACGGGAGTTTGGATTTATGTAGGCATAATCTAAATAAAAAAGCAGCAAAGAGTTGCTCAGCGTAGCCCAAATCCATGGTGAGGCTGGAGCTCAGAGATCCAGCTCAGCCCCCAGGGCCCAGCACCCCCAGCTCCCCTGGAGCTCAGGAGAACTCCAGGACATGGAGAGAGACCAGAATTTTGGAAAAGAGCCACGGAATGGTTAAAATATGAAACACATGAGGGGTGAATTGGAATTGTAGCAGGATTTGCAAATTGCCAGCACCTCTTCTCCACTCCCAGGGCACCGCTGCTTCCAGCCACCAAGGAAAGCTGGGATTTCACCTCAGCTGGGTGTTTGGATTCAAGGCATTAGGTTGGATCAGGCTCCGGAATAATCTTTTGGATAGGAGAACAAATTCTCCAGCGTGCCTGGTAAGGTTTGGATGCAGCCAGGGCTGTCCTGAATCGGCTGGAACTTCAGTGAGGTGTTAGAAATGAAATAAGAAATCTGCTGGGCCTGCTGCACTGGCAGTGTTTGAGCTCCAAACTGATCTCACTGTTTTTCTTACAAGGCATTAATATTTTTTGCAGTTGATGTGATATTTAGATCAATGCAATGGAGAAAAAAAAGTATTTCAAAGTCTCAAGTATTTGAAAGTCCTTTGAAAGGAAATGATGCTCGGTTGGTGAGGTATGTGCTAGACATGGGGGGCAACAAACACCTTGGGTCTGTTCTAAACAGCAAGGCAAAAAGGAGAATTGATACTCTGAATTTTGGAATCCATCAGCAGAAGTTGCACTTTATCCCAGGCTGGCAACAGGTTTTTCAAGGGCTTTTCATTCTTTTCCCAGCCTGGATCTAGGGCTGACTTTCGCAGTACAAATCTGGTTTGCCCGAGCCATTTTCTCCAGGATTTCTGACTTTGAATTGCCCTCTCCAGCTCCTGGAGAGCTGCAATGCTGAGGAGCTGTGCACGAGGAGGGTCTGACACTGCCCCGCACTCATCACTGCAGAAATCTTCCACTCCTCCACAGACCTGACAATTCCTGTCTGGTGAGATCTGCGGACACTGGAGAAATCCTTTCCTCTTTTAGCAACACTGCAGATCATTCCTGCATGCTTGCCTTTTCCCCCCTTATTCCATCACCTGACACAACTCCCCTTTCCCAGCAGCACTTTCCCAGTTCTCTATCAGATTTCCCCGGTCCTGGTGATGCTGGAACCAGAACTGGGCAGAAATTCCAGCTTGGGGAGTCAGGCTGCTCCTGCAGCAGAGCTTTTGGCACCTCAGCTCTGCTTTGCCCGGAGAGAACAGCCTGGGCCCAGCCTGGAAGCAGCACTTTGTGTCAGGGCTCTGCTGCACGGGAATCTAGCAAGAGGAATTTGGGGTTAAACCAAGCGTCCCATGGATTCATCAGGATCTGCCTGATATAAATGGTCTGACAAACTGCCAATTAGATTAATTGGTTTATTGAAAGAGCAACTGGGGACGAGCAAAGGCGAGCAGCCCCAAAGCCAGGCCCAGCAAGGCAGAGCAGCAAGGGAATGGCACACGCCCGCCCGGGGCTCCCTCGGTGAGCAAGGCACCTCAGGAATACCTCATGCAGAGCACCTGGACTGTTCTTGTAAGTTTGTCCTGTGTCAGGATTGGTGCCTTTTGGATCCTCTCGTTGATTGCTCCTGGAACACGTCTCTGGGTGGCTCGTTCTAGGGGTTCACTCCTGACCAATCATTTGGGAATAAGCCCACTTCATCGGCTCACTGATGCACCAACTAAAAGTCTGGAATGATGTCATCGCTTCTGCAGAGAGTTTCTGGAAAGTTCTACCCATTAGTTACTCCCATCTGACTCCCATTTAGTGGTTACATGGAAGTGTTACACCCGTATATGAGCACACTTTTAGAACCAGATTAATATTAACATTACAACTTGATTTAATCAATTATAAGACTCAACTTTAACATAACTTTAACCACCCATCATTATGCAACCAGCCTACGAAAGCCCACCCGTTTATAACACTGCCTCTGCTCTGAAACTGCTCCCAGCCAGAGCTGAAGTCAGCCCCTGCTTATCTGATGCATATTGAGCATCGAGCAAAACCTCCTGAAGCATCTGAACCCCCTCCTGCAGCATCTGAACCCCTCCTGCAGCATCTGAACCCCCCCCTGCAGCACCTGAACCCCTCCTGCAGCACCTGAACCCCCTCCTGCAGCACCTGAACCCCTCCTGCAGCACCTGAACCC
>VWZT01009437.1:5254-17332 GCA_013397055.1 Pachycephala philippinensis | reverse complement strand
TGAACCCTGCCTGCAGCACCTGAACCCCCTCCTGCAGCATCTGAACCCCCTCCTGCAGCATCTGAACCTGTTCCTGCAGCACCTGAACCCCCACCTGCAGCATCTGAACCCCTCCTGCAGCACCTGAACCACCTCCTGCCTGCTCAGGACTCTCCTGGAGCTCTCCCTGCTGCTGCAGGATTCATTCCCGGTCCCAGGGGATCCTTCCCGACCGTTCCATGTGCAAGGGAGCGAGCCCTGCCCGGGCTGGGGTAACTCGGGCACAGACCCCGGGCAGGGTTTCCAGCGTTTCCAGAAGGGTTTCCAGCCCGGCAGGGAACTTCCCAGTGCCAGGAGGGAGCAGAGGGGGCTGTGTTGTTGCACCACCAGCGCTGGGGGAATATTGTTTTGTTTTTGGAAGCGATGGCTAAAGCAGATGTTGGGGGCGAGCTGGCGTTTGGGAGCCTGCGGCAGGCAGGAATTATCCTCCGCGATGAAAAGTGACCCCCAGCCAGCGCTGGTGCCTTTAATCCGGAGCTTTGTGCGCTGCTATCGGCTCCTGATCAGTTCTAAATCCCCTCCCTCCCACCCAGCCTTTCCCTTTCCCCGGAAAGCTCGGCTTAACTGCACTCGGTGCCTCCCTCCCGAGGAGCTCCACCACCTCCAGCTTCTCCCTCTGACTGCAGAAACACCAAAGAGAAACTTTCAGCAGCTTTGCTGTCCTCTAAAACCCCTAAATCCGCACTAAAATCACCCCAGCACATTGTCTCAGACTCATATTTTAGTACTGAGATTGCCAAGTCCACGTCACAATTTTTAAAGTCAGCATCTCGAGCAAAGATAAATCTTCCTGTGCCCATCCCTGAAATATCTAAACCTGGAGAGCCAAAGTGTGTCCCTTCCCTGGTGATTCCAGGGCACATTTCCTGCTTTAAATTCTCCCTGAAGAGCCAAAATCTCTCCCTTAGCTGGTGATTCCAGGGCATATTCCCTGCTTTAAATTCTCCCTGGAGAACCAAAATCTCTCCCTTAGCTGGTGATTCCAGGGCATATTCCCTGCTTTAAATTCTCCCTGGAGAGCAAAATCTCTCCCTTAGCTGGTGATTCCAGGGCATATTCCCTGCTTTAAATTCTCCCTGGAGAGCCAAAGTCTGTCCCTTCCCTGGTGATTTTGGCACAAATTCCACGCTTCAAATTCTACTTATCCACACAGGGATTTTGGAAGGGTTTATATCCCATTAAAACTGGCAGGATCTGTCTATTCCAGCTTTTCCACCCAAATTTAACCAAAGCAGTCGGAACCAGGTGGGTTCCCTGCTCGTGGCTCATCTCAGGTGAGGTGACAGAGAAAAGTGAGCTCAGATAAAAGGTCTGACCACGATTTTGCTCCACCCCGGGATGTCCCAGCCTGACAAGAGGCCTTGAAACTCCCCCAGGATCGTCTCAGACGTGAATTATTGATCCCATTATGGATTCTTAGAGAGTCACTGAAGCCCAGCCAAAGCTTTTCCTATGTTTTTTACGTGAAGGAGCTCAAACTGAAAAGGGTCTTTGCTGCAGGGGGAGCAAAACTCCAAAACCCTTTGGAAAGCGGACGTGTGGAAGCGCTCGGAGCCGCGTGCTGCAGAATCCCAGCGTTCCCAAAGAGGGCACTGATGCTCTGCACAGCGCTCGGGGACACTGAGAAATCCTCAGCAGGGCATAAATCTCCACAGAGAAATCTGTCTTAGCACGTCCACCTCAGGAAAAGGGGAATTATTACACTTAATTAAAGTGTATTGACACCACATGTGGCCCCACCTCTCGCTCCGGGCTTTATTAATGACAGCAAAGCTGCAGCCTGGGGCTGGGGGTGCCTGGGGGTGGCTGAGGGGGACCCACCTGATGCCTAAAGAGCCAACCTAGGAACAGAGACTGGACAGGAGGAAGGGAATAAAGGTGGGTATTTATTTGAAAGGCCTTCAGAGGCACACCCTGGGCAGGCCAAAGGCTGCACCCAAGATGGACCCCGAGTCACGAGTTCTTCACACTTTTATAGCTTTGGGCCATTTGCATCTCAACCCAATTTCACCAATTAAACTTTAGCTAATGATGGAATTTCCCCTCAGCTTGCCCCCTTCTCAAGATGCTGGGTTACACATTTTGGGCCTAGGCCGGGCTGGGTGTCCTTGGAGAGCAGCCTGGAGAGGCTTTGTTCTGTCTGTCTCAGCATGAGAGAGCAGCAGCTCCCAGGCTGCAGGACACTGCAGAGTTACACACTGGGAATGCAGCATTGGAAACATATAAAAGTTAAAACCTAAGGCATCACACCGACTGCTCCCAAACACTTTTAAAGAGCTCATTTCTGCCCCTGAGTTCCATTTTCTGGTCAATATTTCAGCTCCCTGGCCGAGGGGATCAGTGCAGCTCTGAGTTCGTGCTCCTGGAGCTGTGCAGGGGCTGTTCTTCACCCTTATCCACAGGAAGAATTCATGAAGCTGCTCCTTTCGGGGTGCTGGGTGGTGTAGTTTTGGTTTTGCGGGAGAGCTGTTCCAATAAAAGTTGTGCACAGAATAATTCCTACTCCAGCAGAGAATTTTGCCTACAGTTCATGAGAAATCTCGGTTGAAACAGAAAATTTGCTTAAATCTTGGGGTTTGTGCCCAGATTTATTCCCCCACTGAGGGTCCCTAATTATCAGTGCAATCCTTTAGGTCCAACATGTGGGGCTTTTAAAGGATGGGACTTCTAAGGCCTGGATTTTAGAGAAGGTTTATAATAACTCCTTAGCACCTAAAGAGGAATAATCCATATTCACTGACCACATTTATATCAGAACTTCTCATTCAGGCCTATGGATCAAAGCCCACATTAAACTGAAATCAAACCAGTCTCATTTCTTTCTTTAAATGTGGGAATTACTGACCCAATTCCCAGTGCATTTAAATCCCTTCAGGTTATACCCACCTGTTGAACTGGACAAATTAATTAATTTTAAATAAAACATAGGCAGAATGGGGGTTGGAATAAGGTGATTTTTTAAGGCCCCTCCCAACCCAACCATTCCATGATCCCTTGACAATGCCTGTGGGTTTATAGGAACGACAGAAACTTTATAAAAACACATTTTGACCATTTTCTTCTGGGATTTTGTCCTCTAAGTGGGTGCTGTAACTGCAGAGCACTGTCAGGAGCTTTCCCACTCTGAATTTCTATTTAAGTCATGCATGAATAAAAAAAAAAATCTTTCCTTGGATTCAAGCTGCACCGGGATAATGGGATCATGGAGTGCTACGAGAGCACAGAGCACAAGCAAAGGGAAAACTCCTTTGCCTTTATCAGCCCAAAAATCTTAAAATCCTGTCCCCTCCTTTACCTGGTGGGAAACTCTCTGTAGGCTGCAGAAGTCGATTATTTGTGTTCAAAATAAACTGGTATTTTGTGTGCAAGGGGGAAAAAAAAATCCATTTTTAAAAATGTTTTGCAGATCTTTCCAGGATGTTGGAAAGAGAAAGGTTGCCAGAACAATAAAGGGCTGGAATTTGTGAAATGGAATTCCAACCTTCCAGGTGAACTGGTGTGATTGATTGATTGATTGATTGATTGATTGATTGATTGATTTTTCAGGTGTTCATTGTCCAAGGGGAGCTTCACAGGGCTGGAATCGGAATTATGCAAAATACCCCTAAAACAGCTCCTCAGCCCAGCTGGGAATGTAAAACTGTGTCATTCCCATTGGAAATTACTGGAAAATCAGGAGACTGGGAGATTCCCAAGCCATGATCCCTCATTCCCAAACAGCAGTGAGTGGATGGCTCTGATATTTTAATATTCCTGGGTCAGGGATGCTCCGGGCATGCCCTTATCGAGGTGATTCTACACAATTCACCCTCCCCAAGCTGAAGGGAAAAATGCAAAGCTCAAATATATTCAGGATTTTAAACCCTCAGCATCCTGGGGCACGCAGAATTCAGCATTTTTGTTTGGTGCCAGCACAGACAGATTCATTTGGCTGCTCACAATTTGTTTAGTGAGCATCAGCAAGGCAGGGAAAACACAATTTCTCTTCTACAAAGGGAAAATTGGGGCATCCCAGGAGTTTTCAGGGTAACCCCGTGAATTTATAACAGGTCCTGACAGGGGTTAAAGTCCTCAGGAAGCAGAGTGGCCATCGGTGAGGTCACGGCTGCCCTCTGGGGGGTGAGGTCCTGGCAGGGAGATAAGGGGCTGTCCAAACAAACAGAGGGCAGGAGGAGGATCAGAGCCTTTGGAAGAGCCCGGCTCTGCCTCATGCTCACTGTCACTTCTTTCTTAATCTTTAGGAGAGGTGGAGGGAATTGCGTGGCTGGGATTGGTAACTGGGGAGTCTGAACTGGAAAGCCAAGGGAATTCTGCCTTTTTACACCAGTTAAAAACCTGCTCTGGAGGAATTCCCCACCTTTTCCCCAGTTGTGTTATTCAGTGGAGATTGCTGCGAGTTTTTCCCATCCAATAAGGAAAATCCAGCAAAAAAGAATTAAAATCATATTTAGAAAACTCAGGGTATGTGCAGGTCTGAGCTGCCCAGTGTTGGTGTGACTGGAATTAAGGGATCCCTGGGGATTGGTGCTCTGCAGGAGCAGGAGCAGAATGGCGGGATCAAGCCTTAGGAGTTAAAATCCCCCCAGGACTCCCCAAACCCACAGGGGGCACCTTGAGCCCACAGTCTGAGGATGGGAAGTGACCCCACGCTGCTGAGAACCAACCCCAACACCAGCAGAGAGGAAATGCAAAATTTTCCCTGTTAGATCGGGAAAAATCAGCCTTTGGGAGATCAGAAATCTGCAGTTCTCAGTCCCACCAGCAGTGCAGGGAAGGCAGGGACATCCCTGAGGGGCACAAATCCAGAGCAGGAAAACAGGAGCAGGAAAAGGGAGCTGAGCCCCTCTGCGTGTCCCTAAAACACCACCCACCCAGGAGCTCCTGCTGCCTGGATAATGATTCCCTAAGGAAATACTGAGAAATTCTGAAGCAAACAACAACTCTGCCATCTCCTCTTTTTGTTTTTTTGAGAAAATGGAAGAGATGACCGAGAGGCCGAGCCCGTCCTGGAGGGCTGTTTGAAATTCCCCGTGGTACAAACAAGTCCTGAGGACTCCAACCACTTTAAAACCCCTGAAACTGCAAACCTGTCCTTAGTGGTTTGGGGAGAGCAGAGCCTTCCTCCACCTATTCCCACCCTGCAGGCTTTGCCTGCTAAAATATCCCCTGGGCACGCTATTTTTGACCCTCGGTCTGGAGCAGAGCAGCAGACAGGCACTGCAGATGGTTATCTGCCGTCGAAAATCCAGAAAATATTGTAAAAGTGTGTAAATCCGAGGAATCTGGACAAATTCCAGCTTCAGTAATCCCTTCTCCCAATATTCCTGCTGCTGTTTCAATTGGAAAACCATCCTGGAGTGCTGCTGCAGCCTTGCTGTGTGTAAAACCAACGTTTGGCTGCTCTTCCCTCGGAATAATTTGGGAGTTGTTCTGTGAGGAGCTCTGGGATGAAAAGGGCTGCAGAAATATATGATCGTTGTCATTAATTCTGGCACCACTCAAGACCACCAGTATTTAAAATCAATTAACAGGCCTTTTCCTATTATCATTGGCATTTCGTTTTCATCCAGCTAGGACAAGTTAAACTCTCATAAAAGTTAAAAACAATCTATTTTTGGAGGTAATACAGCAGCAGTAAAGGGGAGCTGGTGAATTCTTATTAGACTTTTACTGACAAGAGTTTTCTGGAAATAAGTCCCCACGTGGAAGTTTTGGATGGGGGAAAGGGTGAGATGACATCCAGTGAAGTGATTTAACCCTGCTCACTTCACACCCTCAGCTCATCGTGTTTTTCCCTTCAGGTTATCTTGAAAATACATCAAAACAAAGTCTGTTCTGAGCTTAAAATACTCCGAGGCAGAGCCTGAATCCTCTCTGGGTTTGGCTCGTGGCAGCCGAGGCGAGGTTGGGTTTCTGTAGCTGTTCCCAGGTCTCTGTCAGCAGAGGGGATTTTATTCTTTTCCATGGCTCCGTGTTCAGCTTTGTCAGCAGCCAGGACAGGACAGGATTAATGTTTGGGGCAGCAGCTTCCTGAAGGGATGGAGCATCCCCAGCTCTGCCTCTGGGAACTCTGGAATTCGCATCAGCCCCAAATCCAGCTGCCTGTTCCGTGGGAAGTTTCAGCAGAACTCTCTGTGTTGCATGGGAGAAGCATCCAAGTCACCTGGAAACCTCCACTGGTTCAGGGATAAAGCAGAAAAAAGCTTCATCTGTGCTCTGATGCTCAGCATTTCTGAAATAAACCTCAAATAAACCAAAGTAAATCCATTTCCCCAGACAAAATGATAATTAATCCAAGGAATACCACTGATAACAGTTCACAGCAGAGCTTTGGGAGCTCTTTTCTTATCTCCAAGTGCACAATCAGCACCTGACCAGGGCAGGACCTGCACCTTTCCCATTGCAAGGCAACAAGGAGAGTCTGGAAGCAGCTGGAAATAATTCAGGAGCACAGTGCAGTGAGAAGAAGTTTAAAAACCACACGGCCTCGATGGTATTTTCACAGTGCTCCAAGCGATTCACTTCCACCAGCTCAATGGTTTCCAGGCTCTCCAGCTCCAAATCACACCAGTGCCAGCAGTGGGAAAAGGCAGAGCATCAGGCCAGGGGAAAAACAGCCAAAGGCCTCGAGGAAAGGGCGGGAGATTTAGGGACAGCATCCTGCTGGATTTGAGGGGGATCAACCCAAATCCTCTCCTCTCTGTCTCAGATGTGTCTCATTGTGGAAAATAATTTGCATTTTCTGCCAGCATTGCAGAGCCCATCGGAGCCACCCAGCCCAAGGAACCCTGCCTGTGCTCTCCACCTCGCTGGGCTCCAGAGCAGGAACCCGTCTGTGCCATAAATCACAATTCCATACAGATTATCCAGGCAAAACTGGGATTGTGAGGAATCTGTGTGACTTTAACCACTTTGACCTGTGACCCAGGTAAAGCTTTTCTTACCATGAAAAGCACCCCCAAAAATGGATCAGAAACAGAGCAGGGGGGACTGTGCTGATGCACTCCAGGGAATCAATATTCCGATTTAATTTGTGCCTTGCATTCCTCTGTGCAGTTCCTCGGGGAGCAGGACACATTTTGTTTGTGTTCACCACCCAAATGGTCATTTAGGGTGGGATGATCAGCTGTAATGAGCATTTTCTCCATCCTTTGACTCAAAGTGAAGGAGAAAGGAGGCATTTGGCAGAGTGAAGGTTACCCAAAACTCAGGTTGATGTTCTGGAGTGATTCTGGGCTTTGCAATCTCAGTGGGAGCATGGAAGGAAAAGTCAGAGGAGATAAATGAGGAAAAAGCAAAAAACAAACAAAAATTTTTGGCCTGCAGGTGTTATCAGCCCTGGAAATCTGAAGCTGGAGAATTTTCAGGGGTCTGGACATATACCAACTTGAGACACATGAAAGTTAAAGAAATATGTAGAGTTACATATATTAAACTTGTTACATGTCTAAAAAATTAAAAATCCCCATGAAAAATTTTGTGTAAAAGTCCCACAGAAGTTCAGGAATTGTTGGAAGGATTGCAGAAGATGGGGACAACTTGGAGATGGGGAGGGACAGGGAGAGACCCACAAATACAGAATCTCTGGAGAGACTGAATTGGGTCAAAAATAAAACAATGAAAAAGGGAAATAATTCTCCAAGAGGGACATGAGAACAGGACCTTGGAAAGAAAATAAGTGAATTTTATCTCAAGGGGAGAAGGAAAATCTGGAGAGCCTGGGAAGGCAGATGGAGCTTCGGAGAATGAAATGGTTGTGCTATAAAAATGTGCCTCACGTTAGGACTGCAAAAATTACCAAGTGAGAAAATGAGCAAAAGGCCAGCTCAGAGTGAAAAGAGAGCCTGGCTGCTCTGAATAAATGTTTTTAAAAATGAATGAGTGAAGCCTTGCAAAACTTGGGGGGGGAGGGAGTAAAACCAGCAAGTGTTTAAAGTAAATTTATCTATGAATGAATCAAGAGAGAAAATCTGAGCAGAGCACTTGCAGACAGAGCTGTCTTAATTTTAATCATCTCTAAAGGTCAAACACTTTCTAAGTGATTTATCCATGTCCCAAAGTAAGAATCCAGATTGAAGAGATGAGTTTCTCTCATCATAAACAAAAAAAAAGAGCTGAAAAATGGAAATTTTAATCAGGGTACGATTAAAGGAGAATCGTGAAACCTTCCTGAATTTCTAATCTGGAATTGGTGAACTTCACAAACATCCTGCCAAACCCAAATATTTTGTTGTCCCTTGTTGTTGAGAGGGTTTTTTTTGAGCTAATAACACTTTGGCAGGGCATAATACAGATTGAGAAATCTCTAAAACCCACAAAGGATGCACTCATTGGAATATAGAATGTTCTGAAAGCGAAGTTAGGGGGTGTAGAACATTACAAAAATTGAGAAATGAAAGGGGGACCAAAAAGGCATCAGAAGGTTTGAAACTTGGGAAAGAAAAAGTTCCCAGCAGAAAATTTAAGGTGTTGAATTTCTGTAATTTGCCAATCAGAAGCTCAAGGCTTGGTCATATCACAATAATGTCAGGGTCTGAAACCCAGTGGGAGGTGGATGAAGGTTGAAATCAGTAGCAGATTTCTGATTTATCATTTTAACCAGAGCAGAGAGATCAAAGCCAGTGCAGGTGAGGCCACTTGTGCTGCCATTGCACATAAAGGGAGTGAAACATCCCCTGAGAGAAGCCTTTTAGCCCACTGGAGAAAGGCATAACACCAACTAATTAAAGCCAAAATGAAGCTAAAAATGGAAGAATTGGCTTTTTCAATGGATTCTTCCTCTCTGATCTAATTTAAGCTCCGTCTCAGCCCATGGATGGAGCTAAACCCAGCTCATTGGCCTCGTGACAGCCCCAGGGTGTGAAATGCTGAGGTGAAACCTCAAGGTGAGGAGATTCCCTCTCCCAACACAGCTCCTGGGGCTCCCCCGAGCCGGGAGCGCTCCGTGACACAAAATAAACACAACCCCCCGGGCCAGGAGCGCTCCGTGACACAAAGTAAACACAAGTGCACATCCCAGGGAATGGGAATCCACAGAAAAACCGGGCAGCAGGGCCAGGCCTGCCCCAGAGCCACCAGGGACCTGTCAGAACCGCCACCCTCACCGGGGATTTGGGTATTTTGGACAGCGGCAAAGAGCCACAGACGTGGTTTGAAAACTAAAAAAGTTGACAAAATATATTAGGCTGAGGTCGAATTTCATTGAATCATTGCTTGATTATAGAGTGTCCCATCTCCAGCTTCACTCTGGAAACCGCTTTTTAGTGTTTTCAAGGAGCTGCAATTATTTTTGCAGGGTTTGGAAATGAGTCCTCCATGGGTTTTTGGGATTTTTCAACGCTGTCTCAGACAGTTCTGGTTTAAAATAAAACCTGGGCAGACTCTGAGCCCGAGGTGCCTGGGCTGGGCCAGCTCAGGGGGACCAGGGCACAGGTTTGGATGGCTTTACTGGGAATTTGGCTCATTCCCAAAAACATCGGGATGCAAAGGAAACAAAGAGGAGAAATTGGAAGTTGGGATTGACTTCAGCAAAGAATGGAAAGTGAGGGAAGCACCTCCAGTGCTGGAGCTGCCAGATGGAAAATAACAAGCAAAAACCCAAAAGATAAATAGGGAAATACAAAATAAAACAGGTCTGGGGCTGATTTTAGCGCCAAGAGCCTGCAGATGAACGATGTCAGGACCAAAGTCTTCCACCTCGTCGTGGTCTGACAACAACAACCACCAAACAAAGAAAAGAACAACAAAAAAACCCTCACCCCAAAACAAACTAACCAAAAAAAACCCCAAAACCAAACCAAAACAAAACCACAAAATGAAACAAAACAAGCAAACAAAAAAACAAACAAACAAACAAACAAAAACAACAAAAAAAAACACCAACCAAAACCAAGAAAACCAAAAATCCACCACCAAAAACCCAATCCCCCAAAAAATCCCCCACATCCAGGATGTTCCTACAAGGCTGAATTTTACTTGGTGTGGCAGAAATTGCCCTGAGCAGAGGAAAGGGCACATCTCAAGGAAATCTTGGAAACTCTGCTTTTGGAGTCCAGATGCACACTGCAGTCACAGGACTGAGCAATTAAGTTCTTTTGTAATTAGACAATTAAGAAATTCCAGCAGAGGGGCTGCTAATTGCCCATCAGTGGCACCCACAACTGAAGATCACCCTAAATTTTTTCCTGCTCTATTTCTGTATTTTATACACTTCCTTATGTGTGTGCAGAGGGAGTTTAGTGCAATTTTAGGACTGGTTTTAACTGGGTTTACCTGTTAAACAAACAAAAGAAGTTCAAAATCACTGACAATTCCCAGGCTTTATTTCCCCTTCTATTGGAACCCTGGAGTTCCCACCAGGGCAGATCAGACATGCAAAAAATCTCAGGGTGATTCTGGAAGGCCAATCATTTATTTAAGCTGAAAGAAAACCAGTTAAAAAAAATTTAATAGATTATTCATTTTTCAAAAGATTGATCCCCAAGACTTGTTTGAAATTGTTCTGAATCTTCAGGGACAAACTGAGTCCTGATCCAAATCTCCTTGGCTTTGAACGAAGTTACACAAAAGATGAAGTCAGAGCTTTTAAGGTAGCAAAATTTGGCCCCAAANTAAAGTAAGAAAATTTTGCCCAAAAAAAAAAAAAAAAAAATAAAAAAAAAAAATCAAATTTTTATTTGATCAAATTTGGAAAATCAAAACCTTTCCTGTTGCTGCTCCATAGCAGAGATTGAGAGCCAGGGATCAAACTGGGATGCTGAGGTTTGAGGGAAGAAATAACCCAGAAAGGCAAATTCCTGCTTTTTCTGCTCAATTTCATCTCACCTGTCTCAAGCTTCCCCAGGAAAGTGATTAAACCTGGGCTTCATTTTTGGAAAGCTGGAAATTTTATCAGCATTAAAAACCAGCACAGCTTCTCAGACTAAACTTGAGTCTAAGCAGCTTTGGAGACCAGGCTCCCAAAAAAGCGATAATGGCAAATTTTTACCAATTTTATTCAGGAGCATTGAGCACTTTTGGGCTGTGGTCAGCTGTGGTGATTTGGGCTGTGGTCATTAAACCTGGGCTTCATTTTTGGAAAGCTGGAAATTTTATCAGCATTAAAAACCAGCACAGCTTCTCAGACTAAACTTGAGTCTAAGCAGCTTTGGAGACCGGGCTCCCAGAAAAGCGATAATGGCAATTTTTTACCAATTTTATTCAGCATTTTTTGGGCTCCCTCTGAGCTCTTTTGGGCTGTGGTCAGCTCTCATTTTGTGGGTTGGGCACTGCAGCAGCTCCTGCCTCCTTTTCCATCCATCCTGAGTGTTCCAGGTTCAGCTCTCCCAGGAAGGAGCCCACCCTGTCCTCAGCAGGGTTCATCCCCAACCTGGTTCAATCGATTCAGGGACAAACCCAACCCCGAGCTGGGGTCTGCCAGGGATCACAGAGCAGCCAGCATCTTTGCTCCTCTATTTTTGGGTGTTTTCTCTAAAAAAGTTTTTCAATCCCGAGCGAAAAAGCTGCTCCACCAACCCCACGTGTGCTAACAAGGTGAAAAACTTATTTCTTGCTTTATAATTACAGGATTTGAGCTGCGGCATCAGAAATTTCAGATCTATTTCATAAAAAGAACCAGATCGTTCTATTTAGGGAAAATTCCCCCCACACCACTTTTTGCCCCTCCCGGGATAGACATGAAAACACCTTTGAAAAATTATTTTTTTTCCCCCTAATTCTGGTTTCTTTCCCGGGTGTAAGAGCGTTCGAGTGAATGTAATTACATCTTGCGTCGGACAAGCCAAATATTTGATCTCATATTAATGTGTTTTCTCTCCAGCTGCTGGGAAATGTGGCTTCTCCAGCAGATGCAGAACATTTTTAAGAGCTGGGCAAACCCAATATTTATTTATGAGTTTATGGATTTGTGGATTTATGGATCTGTGTGTGCAGATGGAAATGGAAATGTGGGACACGGCGGGACACAGGGAATGGCTTCAAAGTGTCAGAGGGTGGGGTGAGGTGGGATTTTGGGGAGAAATCCTTCTCTGGGAGGGTGGG
>VWZT01009436.1:172812-218264 GCA_013397055.1 Pachycephala philippinensis | reverse complement strand
TCTCTTCTCTTCTCTTCTCCTCACCCCTTCCCTCTCCTCCATTCCCTCTCTCCAGAGGATTCCCCAACCCACTCACTGCTTTCTTGAAGAAACTGAAAGTTACAGGTGTCTGCATACAAGAGCTTGAAGCACCAATATCAGCTGAGACTTGTGAATCCATGTCCCATCAAAACAAGTCTCCAGAATCATATATTTAAACAGGACTTCTTATTAAATCTTTTCCCAGCGGAAGTTTAGGAGTTGTGAAGATTTTTTAGGTTATTCTGTACATTCTGCATCCTACCTGTTGCTTTACATAGTTGCTTTGAAGGAAAACCAGCTGCTCTTTCCCATTAGATAATTCTGCTGAAGCTTAAAGACAGCTTTACATGTTCAGAAGACATAATAATCCCTTTATTTCCCCATATTTCATCTCTCCGATGTTAAAAAGTATATTGTGTATTGGTGTGCCATGTCATAGCTTATAGCTGAAAAGTAATCAAATATTATTAAAAGCAATCAATCAAATTCTTTTCAGGCTATGGTATGTATGTTATCTAAAATAGCAATGTTCTGAAACCTCCTGCTTCTGAAACGTCCTGCTGCTGAAAACAAAAATTCAGGTTAGAAAAGTGCTGATTTGTGATATTTTAGATTAGATTCCAAAAGGAGAGTGTTGGGAAGGTGCTTCTTTCAGAACTGGTATTTCAGAGCTTCACAACCTCATACCAGAGCAGGTCACATCTAGCAATTTATTATTAAAGCACCCATACTTTCTACAAAATGCTTTCTATTTTATGCTGCTTTTGACCTTCAGTGTTTTGCTAAAAGCATAACAGAAATGGTGTTAGCAGACAAATTTTCTGCAGCTGGGCCAGACCCTTCATATCAAAGCAGGGTTTGGAGTTCTGACTAAAGGATTCTTTAGCTGATGACAGCTCTGAGGTGTTTTGCTCATAAAGTGCTGTACTAGCTATAGTCATAAAGCAATGGATGTCCCTAAATTATATTTGAATGATAATAAGTGTTGATAAACACAAAAATAAGACAAAAACTCACCTCTTTTCTGTTTCCTTTTTCCTTCAGAAATAAGGGAAAGAATTTGTATGAAAGAATTTGTATGAAATAATACCTAATTTGCTGTTAAAGAGACAAACCTAATTTTGTGATTGAGGAGTCCAGAGCAGCACACTGGAACCATGTAGGAGTAGTCCTGTAATAGGATTATATCCATCTATTTATTTGTGTGACAGTAAGGGGACGGTCAATTTCTAAATCACAAGATTTTCTTGGTTGAATCAGTGCCTGATGAAAGCCTCAAGAATTTATACTAGAGATTACAAGTTGCAATGAAGTGTAGGGCTACTCGAATCCTAGCTGCTTCACCACAGACAGACCTTTTCTCTTCTTCAGGCTCATGCTCCTAAACTTATTGGAAAATTGATTTGTAATTTGATGAAACTGGAACACTGCTTTCACAGTGACAGAATACCAGAGGACTCTCTAGGAATGGAAAGGCAATGAATGAACCTGGAGGTCTGTGATTAAGCAATGGGAATTCAGGTGAAGCATGAGTATGTAGGTGACCACTGAGACACACTGGCAAGGAGAGCAGCAAGCCTCTGCGTTAGCTCTGGAAGCACCCCTAGAGGCTACAGTTAAGCAGAAGGCGATGTTCAGGTGACTGCCCTGAGGCACCTGCAGTTCTGTGTCCTGAGATATCCAGCAGTCAGGCTCTGCAATCTGAGTATTTTCTTTTCGAGAAGCTGCTAGTCCCACCCCTCACTAGCCTCTGGACAGAGGCAGCACCAGTGAAGGGATTGCTGAAGGAATTGATGTGCTGAAATGGTCCCTGAGCACCTGCTTTGGCCAATACCAATGGCCTTCATGCCATATCCGGGAGGGTCATCCTTTACTGAAACAGATCAAATAGCCTGGCATCTCTAGGCCATGCCATTTTGCAGCTGAGTTAAGTCAGAGACATCGGATCAACTAATCTCAAAGTTTAATCTCTCTCTCAAATGTCTGTGTCAATATGAATCAAAACTCCTACTTATTATTTCACATGAAAGTTCAGGTGCAATTCAAATGTGTACAGTTCACTGACTTTCACATCTTAACCTTGTAATCTTTGATCTTAAAATAGGCTTAATTAAAAGCTAACTTCAACCATAAACATAAGTCTTTCCACAATTACAGCTGTTTCAATTACTTGTTGCAGTAATATTTCATAGTTAGTATGCACTCCTTTGAATATTCATTTCGTTGCTTCACTTAGCAAACTTAGTTTAAAAATCATATTTAGAAACCTTATTCAGAAGGAAAAAAATTATTTCTGTGCCTTCAAAATGTAAATTAATGTGTTTTAATTGCCCATTAAATTATGAGAATTATTAGCTATTGCAACAAAATCAGCTTTCAGTAATTTGCATCTCAAATTAACTTCTGAAGAAGCTCATAATTTAATAAATGTACATATCCTGCTGCTGAGAAGAATATATTATTTCTTTATCAAGCATTTATTAATGTAGGGTTCATAGCATCATAAAATGGCTTGGGTTAGAAGGGATCTTAAAGATCATCAAGTTCCAGCTTGCCACGATGGGTAGGGACACCTTTTACTAGACCAGGTTGTTCAAAGCCACATCCAGCCTGGCCTTGAACGCTGCCAGGGAAGGGGCATCCACAGCTTCTCTGATCCAGTAATTCTTTGCCAAAGGATTTCTAGTTAACAACATAAACTGCTACCTGAAAAAATATAATTTGCAATTTTGTCTTGTATTTATACACATTATCTACTCTGTTGTGTGTATACATATGTGTACATGTCTGCATTTGTATACATGGTTGTCTATATTAAATTCTCCATCAGAGGCAATAATTTTACCATTTCTTTTATGTTACTGGATATTTATATCTGAAGATATTTATAAGATTATAACTATGTGAAGCACATAGAGACTTCATATCCATCTGTCTTGCTATCCATCTGTCTTGCAAAAAAACCCCAATTTATACTCACAGAGAGATTACAAATGCAGAAGAAATTGCCTTATGTGATTCAATTCTTCATCAACAACTGCCTGGTTATTTTTCCAAAGAACTAAGAGTGAAATTGTGACTGTTCAAAAATATTTCCCTCAATTTCTTTATAGCCTCTGAAGGGGTTTAAAATAACCCTGTGAACTTTTTAGTACACCAAGCTTCACAGATTTCTTCTAGATTAAGTGAGTAAGGATATTTAATATTCCTATGTTTTAGGGCCTAGTATGGCCAATGTGCCAGGTCCTGGATGATGCACTCCTGGACTCAGGCAGAACTGCTCTTATTTGTGGTGTGAGGCTCTGGTCCCAAACTTTTAAGCTTGATGCCTGGGGCTGAACGTGAAGGCGCTGGCACTTTGCAAGAGGTCTGATGTCAGATATGCTGAGGACCTGCCACTCTGTGTCACTTGTTTAATGAGCCTGTCTTTAAAAACAGAATCTTTATGGTGCAATTATTGACAAGTGTAGTTTCAGATTGCAAACTTGCAGCCCCAAATCCTCTCTTTAAGAACCTTGTATCAGTTGCATGGGCAATTGGCAAGAAAGATAAGACTAGAATCTCACTTCTGTGTGGCTGCTTGCAAAGGGCTGCAGCTTTCATTGTGTCCAAAGTGCAAAGGCCTCAGGGGTCTGGGCACTTGGACTGGGATTACAGGGGAGGAATAGTTCTCATATGTACATATAAAGGTCTCTACAGGATGCACAGAAGACTTAACAGGATGCATTTTGGTTTGGGTAGCATCTATAAAGAAGCACAACATTTCTAGAACTTTGCCATATCAGCTCAGCATAAAAACTGTTCTTCTATGTACAGTGAGACATCAACCCATCACCATTTGTGCCATGTTTGCACAGATCTTGCAGTGATCCTATATTCACCAGTAAAAGGTCAAGTTTTTCAGTTTTGTGAATGCTTTCTAATACACCTCTGGACAGACTGCAGGCAGTGGCTTCACCACTTCATTTTTAGGACACTTGTCATGGAAGAGGCTGAAAGGGGATCTGCTCTATTTACATTAAAAATAAAGAAATTGAAGAAAAGAAACATGATTCTGCCAATAGCACAATGTATCCCTCTAGTTTTCAATGTCTCCATTACGGGGAAAAGGAGATGCAAGATGAAAAGCTACAAACAGGGAATGTGCACATTTGCACTGAGCTGCTCAGGTCTCTAGCATGTATCAAGCCATGTCTGCTTCTTTTTATTCTTTCTTTGCATGTGCAAATCTGTATTAACATCTTTGTTTTCTTCTGATTTGGCAATGAATTATGACCCTTTGCAAGCACTTTAGATTTTATACTCCAGCTGGTTTTCCATGCCCTAATTGTAGTTTTCCTATAAACAGATGTCAGTGGTTCAGCTGATTAACCTCAGTGACGTCCAGTCACAGGCACATCTGCAGCCACTTTTCAGAAGATGGACAGATTTGATGTCCTTTACGCTATTCTAAAATTGTGTCTACACAGTCCATCATTCAGCCAGATGAAGAAGATCCATTATCATCCAAATACAGTAAATTCCTTATCAAAGAGACTGAATTTTATGTCCCGTGCTGAGCCGTTAATACTCATTTGGGAATAATCTTGCATTTGATTTTTCCCAAAGACTTGAGCAGGCAGAACTCTAGAATACTATCACCTGGATGAAGATCTCAAACATATGCTAGAGATACCATTCTGGTTTTCCAGGCAATAGCTGCCATCTCAAAAAAAGGCTGGCTGGATATTTTACAGTGGAAAGGTTTTCTGACAGGCAATTTTTGATTTGTATAAAGCATAATGTCCCATGGAAATATATTTATTTCAAAGAATGTATGTTGGAAACCTTCCTTCCTCTCCTGCCGCTGGAGACTCAGATAGCTTGGCCCAGGAACAGGACAACTCCAGCTCAGCCAGGAATGAATGGTTTCTAGGTCCACAGACCAATGTCAGAGAACTTTTGAGTCAAAACTAATTTATTCCAACTATTTCAAAAGTTATTTTTCTTGTTTCCTGTCTTACCAAGTTGTTTTTAATTTGGGTTATTCTAAATGTAAGGACTTCACCACAAATTGAAAGCAAACAGCATCTTAAAATCTTGGGCTGGTCTTTGAAATTAAATTACTCAAAAATGAGCTCTATAGCCATTCTATTCCAGTGGCTCTGGAAAACATTTTACTGGCTTCAATTATCTGGAATAAGGTTCTTAGTTTGCAATAAGTCACCATCAACTGACTTCAGACAAGACAATGCTGTATTTTTTTACTGAGGCATCATTGTACATTTTCCTGATGAAATATGAACTATAGCATCCTAAAGTAAATATAAAATTACCTACTTATGTCTATTCCTCACAGACCTTGTGAGATGTCCTTCCATTACTGATCTGAGCTTTTAGACTTCCCTTTGGAGTCACTGGCTCAAAAGGTGAAGTGCTGAACCTTCATTCTACTGCACTCTAGGAGTACCAGAAATTGAGATAAATTGACCTCAGACACATACGTGGTTAACTGAGCAGAGAAGTCTTAGAAGATCTGAGAGAAAATAGGAGCTGGGGATTCAGAGAATTAAAATACTGACCAGAAAACTCAAGAGAAATCAAAAAGTTGAAAAGTAAGGGCAAGAAATCTGGTTTGGTCACATAGAGGTGAATGATAAGAGTGTCAGTGTCCTAGGCTGTGGCAAATGTGTGGGGCTTAGGTTGTACTCCACGTGTGGGACTGTGGAAGGAAGTGTCATCAAACACTGGCATATTTTCGTATGAGTCTTTTAAGAACTTTTCAAACACAGTAACACATGTACAGACAGATGGATTTTATTTTCCTTTTAAATTTTTTTGCACTTTGTTTAACTAATCATGTATATTGTACCTTCTTAGCCAAACTGAACAAAATGTGGGATGTTTTCCACAGGCTGGCCATGCTTATAACCTTTACAATGGGATGACTAAGGGGTTCTTGACAACGAATATCTCTCCAAATGCCTGATGCTGGAGTTTTGTTCTTTGTCCTAGTTTTGGCCAGGATGGAGTTAATTTTCTCGTAGTTGCCATGAGGAGTTGGAGCCTGGAGCTGTGTAGGCATGTGTAGGTTGTTTATTCTATACCACCCTTTCATCACTGAGGACATGGCTTTGGGCGAAAGAAAAGTGGAACACAACCCTGAACCAATCCCATTTTCTTCTTTTTTTTCTGTGTGGCATGATACAAACAGTCCATCTTGGAGGGTTTGTCCTTTGTTGGTTTTCTCTGTCTTGGGCTTGTGGGGAAAGCACTGGCCACAGTAACATCAGCCATTTTCTCCTTTGTCTCAGGAAGCCACGTGTCACTGGCTGGGGTAATGCCAGGTCTGTCTTCTGCAAGCAGTTTTTGCCTATAACCACCCTCTTTTATATCCTGTTGTTATTAGTATTGTTGCTGTTACTGTTTGTTTCTTCGTTGCTGTTTTTCTAGCAAATGGTTATCTCAACCCATAATGTCTGCCATTTTGTCCCTCTCTCACTGGAGGGGACAGGGGGAAGGGAAAGATACTGCTTGGAGGTTAATTTCCAATGGGTTTTAAGGTACAACATTCTCAAAAAATCAATTCAGTTTCTTACTAGTTCAGCTATTGGAAGAGATTAGTGAATTCCAGTTGAACACTACTGATTGCTTGTTTCTCTTATTAGTTAATCCCCAAGGTGATTTTATAGCAAACACTAAAAAGCATTAGGATTTACAGTTTTTCCAGTTGCAATTCAGACTCATATATGGCCATTCAAGGCAAGAGAAACCATTATCCCCCTAATTGTTTGTATAGGATCTATCAAACAAATAAAATATCAGAAAAACTTCTGCTTATGAATAAGCTTTGCAGAGCTAATCTTATATTTGCAGAAATACCGGGAACTTTAATGTTCAAAATTAACAGCTTTCATCAGAATATTTCATTTAAAAAGTAATTTAGGAAGTAATTTTGCCTTCTGCACTGCCATGGAAAAAACTTTTTAATATGTTTAGCGAAACCAATCAAAACACAAGAGTCTGACTTTTGACACTTTAAATCTCCCTAACCATCATTTGCCATAAAATGTGCTCAAAGAGATTGCAATAATCTAGTGCTCATTTTCAAGACTAGGTGCTAACCAATACCAACAAATTGTGGTCAGTTTGGGCAGTATCTTGAAACTGTTTTTGTCTTAGATTTTTATCAGCTTTATTGTAACATACAAGAGGGGTTAAGTCCAAATGCAGTTCATCAAGGCCGAGACCTAATGAGCATTTCTGTCATCATAGTGCCGCCTGAGGTGGTGAGGATGCACTGTCACAATCCATCCCACAACTTAAGTCAGCTTCTCTGGGCCTCCACACACAGTATTTGTGTTTAGATGTGTTATCAACAATACCCACCTCAGTCTTATGTCAGAAATGCCCACAAATAATTATCTGGGTTTGTTTTGTTTTTCATCCAGAATGGCCTGGAAAAGCAATTCTCACATTGCTTTTCAGTCCCAAGTTGAAATGTGTATTTATTATTACAGCAAGAGCATCTGTAGTGAAACCTTTTTTGCTTTGAAATTTATTTATGGACATTGCTTAGTTTCCTGAAAGCAGAATTGTCTGATTCCTTTTTTTCAAGAGCAACTTAGCATCATGGAACATGATTGACACTTTTTGATATAGTGACATTTTTGATACACTGACTGTTTTCCAGCTTGAACTCAGTGCTTGGGAGTTTGTACAGCCATGCCCTCTTACCATGGTGAAATACCACATGTTCAACACACACAAGAGCTCAAACTTGCAGCATGTGGTGAAACACCTCGAAGTGGCAAGATGCAAGTGCAGAGCTGCAGAGCCAGATGCACAAGCTCTGAGAGGCACCTGACAGCTCCCACAGATGTGCACCATGCCTCTGGAGCAGGGAGCACGGTGGAATACACCTGCAGAGACACGGCTCAGATAAAGAGAGAGCTGTGCCAGTCTGATCAGCCCCGGGCCAGAGCCATGGCTGAGGTGGACGTGTGGAGGAGAAGGGTCCAGGACAGCACACAGCTCTGCCATCTTCTGCAGCAAGGTGGCCTGTGCTTTACAGAGTGGTTAAAACATAGAGCTCCTTTCCATGCTTTTATTTTCAAAGTTACCATCAAAGGCAGGGATGATTCCAGTGCTCTAATTATATGAACCTCTTCAACTCGCAGCTTTTTGAACTCTCAAAACTTTGTAGTAAGATTCCCCAGTGAATATTTCACATACAGAGTTATGAGAAAAGCTTTTTGGTTTTACAAGAAAAAAGAAAGATGTCCCTGTATCTGTACTCTGTAACTATACAGTGTCTCAGGCTTTCAGAGCAGCATTACATTTTTATTTAAGCCATGAAAAAGCAAGTGCTGATTTCTCATGGCAGAACTGTTATTTAATGCAATCATGGTTGGCAAAAGTAGTAATATTTTACCTCTGAAGCAGTACTAAGAGCAGGTGCATATGTCCCTGTTTTCTTGCTTCCATCAGCAGTGTTCCTTGTCATTTTGTTGCCATATGGCAAGGACAGCAGGATCTACTAAAAAATACCTCTATTAGTTTATCTTTAATAAAACATGGTTTGCCAGTTACCATTGGCCCACAACTGAACAAGAAATGTATGAAGTGTGATTTTTGGACAGGTTTTTCTGAGTTATTAATTTTGCATTCTGTCAGTTTTCCTCCGATAAATCTTTTCTCCAAGAAAAGCTGTTGATCCATTGCAAAAAAAAAAGGTGGATGGGGAAATGTCCTTTAGCTGCCATTACCTTAGCCTTGAAGAGTCTCAACCCTTGATATTTCACGTTATAAAGCATGCTCAGCTAAGGGAATACTATTTCTCCTTTGTTTTATATGTTTAAAATAAGATTTTAAATACATCAAAAGATTTAATCAAGACAATATTTATAACACTGGTGATAGCAAAAGGCAAAGCCAACACAGTGGACTAATGACAACAGGTAGACTGGTTTGTCTGAATGTTTACATGAGGGCTGCTCCATTGTCTTAAATAAATAAATGATAAATTAATACTGCTGGCTATGTCAGCTACTGGCCTAAGGTGTGAACCTGTCCCACTTAAAATACTCAGCATAGTAACCAGCAAAACAGTGAATTCACATATGTCCCATGATTGTATATATGTTCTAATAGCAAAACAAATCCCACAGACTGCTTATAGAGATGGAAGGGAATGGAATTTCACTTTGTGTGTGTCTTAGGTAACAATGTAAGATGTAACCAAAAGTATGTATTCTATCATCATCTGTTAAAACCAGGTGGGGAAGTGTTCTTTGTCTCTTCCAGGACACATCCCTGATAACTCCCTCCTCCCTCCTAACAGAGATATATCTTCTGTTAATGGGCCATCCAGCTCCACTGCATGACTCATAAAATTACATCATCCCATTGTGAGATGCTCTGCCCAGGGGGAGGAACCAAGCATTCCTACCTGGATATAATCTGGGGTTTGGAACACCACAGCCAGCCCTTACCTACTGGATTCCCAGAGGACAAGAGCTACATAACCACCACTGGACCTTCAGAGGAAGACCAGACCCTTCTACAGGATTTCTGCTTCAACAGAACCACATCTATCACTTCAAAGAGGACTGCAGCCACCATTTAATCGGACTGCTACCACCACCCTGACCAACAGGGTGTCAGGTTGTACCCTGACTCTATCAGTTTAAGCCAGTGTTTCTGTATTATTGCCTTTATCTTAATTTTCCTATTAAATTGTGATTCTGACTTGGAATCTCTCACTGGTTTGCCTTCAAACTAGTACAATATGCCAGTCCAAATCATGGATTATTTTAAGACCATACAGCACAGCTTTGTAGAATTCCATGTTATCTTTTAAGAAAAACATGTATGTTCTTGTTTAGAAAAAAGTAGTAGAGTTTAGTTAGTTTTTAGCAGAGTTAAAACTGCAATATGACATTGAGGTTTTGGAAACCAAACAGGCTGACCTTGCTCTGAATTATTTCTCCTATAGATTCTTGTTGAACTGTACTTACAATAAAATCACAGAGCCATAGAATGGTTTGGGTTGGAAGGGACTTTAAAGATCCATCCAGTTCCAACCTCTGTGCCATGAACCCCTCTGCCATGGACATCTTCCACTAGTCCAGGTTACTCAAAACCACATCCAACCTGTCTTTGAACACATCCAGGGATGGGGCATCCACAACTTCTCTGGGCAACCTGTTCCAGTATCTTACCACCCCCACAGTAAAGAATTTCTTGCTAATATCTAATTTAATCTAATCTAATCAACCTTTTATTCAGTTTAAATACCCTTTGTGCTATCACTACTTGCCCTTGGAAAAAGCACCTCTCCAGCTTCCTTGTTGGCCTGCTTTACTGGAAGCCTGCTCTGAGGAGTCCCCAGATCCTTCACTTCTCCAAGCTGAACAACCCCACCTTTCCCAGCCTGTCTTCATGGGAGAACTGTTCCAGCCCCCTGATCATCTTCATGGTCCTCCTCTGGACTTGCTCTGGCTGGTCCATGCCATTCCTGTGCTGGAGACCCCAGAGCTGAACACAGAACTCCAGGCAAGGTCTCACCAGAGCAGAGATTCCAGACACTGGAATGGATATTTCCTTACAGGCTTTAAGCCTGGAAATCCTTATCATTGCTTTTGGTCCACTTGATCTCCATTACTACCACTTGTGGCACATGAAATAAAAACAGGAATCAGAAGTTAGGAAAAGAATCCCCATCAGACTGAGAGGAAGAGAAATTTCCCTCCTGAGTGTGCAAAGACCTTATCCATGGCAATGTCGCTTCTCCTTTAGGCATCTAGGCTCAGGTGGCTATTGAGAGAGCATGTGAAGCCCAGCAAAAAGGATAGAAACCTCTGGGCTGTATTCAGGGGGATGCATGTCACCACTTTAAAAAGAGAGATAAACAACACTTAGGTTAAATTTACACTGCCCAGAGGTTAGATGATACAGATATATTGCACAGGATATATTTGCCTGAGAGCTGTGAAATTAAACTATCATATAAAACAGGAAAGAGTCATTTACAGATTCTTGAAATACACAAAGTGTTACGAGCTCTAAACATTCTTTTTGAGAGTAACATGTAATGCTATTTATTCAAAAGCACTCAAATCAGAATGACATTTCTTTGATACACATATATTGATTGTACTAAAACAAATGAACACACAACACTAAATAATATATTGTGGCTTAAATAATTGAAATAGGGCAGGAATTCATGTGGCTTTCAAAAACACATTTGATGCAGCTGACTCAATAAAATATGATTGTATAAAAACTGTCTTGAAAGTTACTCTAATAAGAAAAAAGAGAGTTTGAGCAGCAGAGCACAACAGACTTGCATGTGGGAGTATAATAGATGATGTCCTTGGCACCAGCCCTCATTTTACAGTACCATTGCCTCCCCTTGTCTTGTCTACTGTTCTAATTTCTACTTTTTTCCATTTTTACCCTTTTCCTTTACTAGTTACCTGTTATCAAACGGTGTTCATGTTACCAGTAGTTCTCTTACCTTTTTCAATAATTCTGTTACAGAGGGAAATCTATAATTTAATTTCCCCCAAGAGTAGCACTTATCAAGTTAGTGCCAGCCAGAGCTCTCTATAAAGTTCTTTCATGTGTCTAGGAGTTAATCGCCAGGTTTTTATCACTTTGCAGCATTTTAGAATAAAAATATATTCAATAGTAAAAATACCAGCCACATTACAGCAGCTGAAAGTGCAAGAGAGCATCCCTGGTACTTTCAGTGTAGCATTTGTAAGGAATCCTTGTGCTAGACTGACATTTCAGCTGATATTAGTGCCTGACTAACACTGAGCTACTTACTTAGGGCCCCACTGTAGCTAAAGAACACAAGATAGGAATCTGTAAAAGCTAATTTAGCCCATCTTTCCTACACAATCACCTGAGGAAATGACAAATTCAACTTCAGAAGTGCCTAATCTCTTTCCATTGATGACTATGTAGATGGTTAATTGTATATATCTAATGAACAAATCCTGCTCTTCAGTGATACACAGAATAGCTATGTATAGACAGGATAGTCTATGCCTTGCAAAATTGACTTGCAGACTTGATTTTTAAAATCCTAGATTTCCAGAGACTTTTAAAGTTTACTTTTTAATTCATGATTGAATTCATGCTAATCTATATATTAAGAAGGCAAATGCTTATTTACAAAACTGAATCACCTAGCTGCTTTGGTATATGAATAGCTTTGGGCACAGAAATACTTCCTTAGACTTCACCATGAAGGCTAACTCATCTAAATTTAATCTGGAGAAGTTTAAAATAGCCAAAGGAGTTATTAAAATATTTAAAGTGAAAGGCCATAATCTGGACCCAGAGACTTCCAATTTATATAGGTACCAAACTCTCCACAGCGTGTCTGAAAGTGTTCTGCCAGGAAAAAGGGTGTGCAAGAGAGAGCAATCACAGGTTGGGGTACCTGGGTTATGGTAGAACTATTGTGGGCACCACTGAATGGTCACTTGAAAAGCAATCAATGCACAACACAGAAATATAATCGGTTTAAAACTGTAAATTTAATAGTTCTTATGGCCCAAGAAGATCTTTAGGATCTATCCATTCATACTTTTATGTTTTTTTCCTGAAACAGCAACGTTAGATTTAATGCAAGTAGAGATTTTCAGGTGCTCTCCTCTCTTCCGAAGCAGGTGTGCAAAAGTGAGAAAAACCCCCACCATATTGGATTTTTGACCAAGTTATTTGAAATACCAACACTGGTGTCTAGAAAAGGTATAATGCAGTTAGAGACATGTAAGGGTAAAATGTATAGCTTTGCGTTATTCGGAAGGTTGCTATTGTAGTACCCTAGATTTGTAAGCTAGATACATAAAAACAAATTTAGATACAATAATGGATCCCTCAAGTAAAACTCATACTCATTCCGTGTATCACGTGCTGTTTTGTTACTCTGCTTTATTTAGTCTGGCAATAAATCTTTGCATCCCCTATGGCTGGAATAATCTGAAATCTTCCATATTGATATGGTCTGTCCACCTGTAATTTTTGATGTAACAGTACAAATTTGAAACAATTCTAATTTCTAAGAATAAGTCATCAACCTCCTTTTATTTCTAGACATTAAAACTTGCCTTCCCTATTTCCCAGGAATAAAATGAAGTGATTTAAATTAGTAAAACAAGTAGAACACACATTGAGAGCCTTGGACTGAGAGTAAGGAACAAGATATTTTGCTTTTTGCTAAGCAAGTGCTGCGTTTTATTTGGCATTGTTAAAAAGCTGCGAAAAAATGTGAAAAATATTCAGGTTGTAAAAATGTAATTCTTATGTTTAAATCAAGTTTGGTAGAAGTTAGTTAATGTAGTTCTAAGAAAAAATAGAAAGGTTACCTGAACACGTACCTAAAAGAGTACAAATAGTCTGAGAATCACATCTATACTATTTGTACAGTGCTGCCATCCACTGAATTGCAAGAAACTCACAGTTGTTAATTTTCAACACTTATGAGAATTTTTCTCCTGAAAAAGTTAAAAATCTTAAATTTCTTAAAGGATCTTATCAATTTTATTTTCAGAACATAAAATTGCTGTCTCAAAGTGCTATATCAAAGAGAACATTTGGTGGCATGAATGTTTGATTAGAAGCCTTTGGATGTTACCCTTGGAGATGCAGACTCTCAACAGCAGTCATAAAATATACATTCAGTGACCTAAAAGGCTTGAAAGATACAAAATGTGCTTTTAGTACTCGGGACCAAATGAAAAAATCCCAGCTTTGCATTCTATCCAGTCACCAATAAGTGACACGGAGAGGTAGCCATGTATGGGTGAAGACAAAGTGAGTGGGGAAAGGATGAGGAGTAATATAAGGAGAGAAAGAGCAGAGAAGGGGATGTGGTCGAGAGATGGTAGAATCTTCCTTAGGGAGGATTTTCTTAAATCCTAATTTTTTTCTCTCCACCCTTTCAGGAAAAAGAGACTGCACGCACTACTTCCTCTGAACCTACATTTCTGCCCTTTCTGTAAACATCACTGCAGTCAGGTACTATTTATCTGTAGCAGTTTTTGCTATTCAGAAGCAGTTGCTGTACACTGCCCTAGGAAAGCATGTGTGGGCAATGCAGTGCACATTTCCACCAGGCTCAGGTCCCAGTGCTCCCATGGGAAATTCAGCTGTGTAAATGGATAGGGCTTTACCTATGCCAAAAGTAAATGGAAAGAGGTTTAACTTTTCGGAGACTGCATTCTGTATTGCTCAGAAATCATCATATCCATTCCAGCGAGTCAGAATGAACTCTTCAGGAATGCTAACAACGAAATTTTTAAACAGCGCAGCTAGAAGCCTAACCTTCTTGCACGTGGACTTGGAAAAAGTCCCAGCATGAAAAACACAGGAAAAAACTACTAAAGCCAGTTGACCAAATGTTCCAAGTTTTCCCTGTGAGATTTACTTTCTGAACTGTGTTGATGATCTTTTCTGTGGAGTGTTACTTATTGTGTAATTGTTATTGATTTATCTCTCTATGCAATTATTTTCATTACCTCTGATGTGTTTAAAATACAAAAAAATAGTGTTACAGAAAACAGTGCAGAGTATGATGCCACTACCTTGTCAGCAAATACACACCTACCAGTCCTGTCAATGTTAAGGATCAGGCCTAAGAAAACACACACAATTTGCTCTTTTCAAACACAAAGTGTGTGTCTGCACTGTCAGAATCTTCAGGTGCAATGGATGCAATTCATCTGCTTTCAGCTATCTGAGGGTCAAAACAGTCTGAGTTAATTGCTTGTATTCTTTCAATAACCAAAGAAAAGAGAAAATCTTAGTCCAGGATGAACAGTCCTCTGCAGTCTGAGAAGTACTTCTCTAAAAATTACATAGAAGACCAAGGTGAAGAAAATTGATGGACAGCTCCATTAACTTCAGTAGGCATTTTTAAAGTACCCACTTGTTAAAAATGAGTCTTGCACAACCCTTGTCATAGTTTAAACTCCTGAGTTCAGAATAAATACTTAAAGCCTCAAAGCTTAATTATAATTACCTGTCTAAAGGAACTATAAACAAATGGACTTAGGACTTTCTTTGGAACTGTGTGTTTGCTCTTCATTCTGGATCACAAGGCTAAGATTGAAGTAACAAGCTCTGAAATAAACAACAGCTTTTGTACGGACTGGAAGGCTCAGACTCATGGTGCATTATCTGCATACTTGAGCTGAAATACTAACATTCCTTATTATTAACTAGATTTTTTTTAAAGCATCAATGTGCTACCAGAAGATGTCTAAGTTGGGTAATTTTGTTCCATGAAAACAGTTGGGTTTTTTTATCTCTAGAAATAAACACTTACCTTGAAAACAAAGGAAAAATATTTTCACACTCCAGGTTCCCACCTTGGAATGTAAATTAAAAGGAGCAAATTCTGAAAACAGATAATCAGCTGCCAGATGCAGTACCTGCTCTTCAGGCATCTTTGATAGAGGAATTATTCAGCTTTATATCACAGAAGACCTGTGGAAAAGCATAAGCTTGATGAGACAAGCCCCTAACTACCTGATCAATAACAGTTATTTTTAGACAGCATCTGACACTTACCAAGGCTTTTAGAGGGCATTGTCACTCATTACTGTGGAGTTGTAGCACTGTAACAAGCACCAACTTAGCCACAGTGACATTAGCTTACTAAAACATTTTAACAGAAGCAAAACACATGCCATCAAGGTATGTGGGGGCAGAACCTATTCTGTTTCTGAGGTGCCAGGGGGATCCCAACAGCTGACTGTACTGAAAACTGAACTGAACCTGACTGAGAAGGAATGGCAAAAAATCTCCTTTTGATTGGCCTAGAGGCCCCATGTACCCTTGGCATAAGTTAGCCTGGGAGAGGGTATTTCAAGGACCCAAAAGGGCATTGTTGGGCTTTTGGGATGGCTGCTGTGGAGACAGAGGAAATTAGACAGCTAAATACCTTGCCTAGTCTCACAGAGGACCCTTTGCTGTGGGACTGCTGGGGTTTGAAGAGCAGATGCTGATCGCTACCACAACAGTGCATCATTGACAATGCTGCACCAGCTGGGATTCCATCACCCCCATTCATTATATGATTTGTGGACTAGAGAGCCAGAGAGTGGTCAGCAAGACTTGCTCACCCTCTAGGAGTCCTAAATGTCCAGTGCATAAGTCCAACGGAGAGTGGAGACTGATAGTGGACTATCAGGGCCTGAATGAAGTCACACCACCTCTGAGTGCTGCTGTGCCGGACATGCTGGAGCTTCAGTATGAGCTGGAGCCCAAGGCAGTGAATGGTGCCACTACTGACATTGCCAATGCATTATTCTCCATTCCTTTGGCAGCAGAGTACAGGCTAAACTACGTGTTTACATGAAGGAGTGTGCCCAACCACCCAGGGGATGGAAACATAACACAACTATTTGCCATGGACTGATCCAGGCTGCAGTGGAAAAGGGTGAGGCTCAGAGGTGATTGGCATTGAAGCACAGCTTCTCCTGGCACCCTGATTGCCAGTGCTGGTCTGGATACTCAAAGGGAAAGTCCCCTCTGCACGACACGCCACTGATGCCACATGGAGCAATTGGATCTCTCTGATCACACAGCAAACTCAAATAGGAAATGCATTCCCATAATATTTTATCTGTATTATCAGGATTTTTTTATAAGAAGTACACTTTTCACTCTTGCTTAGCCTTTACCTTTTTCTTTTAAAACTAATGAGGGTTTTTTTTTTAATTGAACTGGCCAAATTTAATCCTGATATTCTTTTCTTTTATGGGAAATTTTAAACAATTGATATTATCAGTAGGATGAAGATTGGTATTTCATTCTGTCTGAGTTAGTGAAAGGACAATACTACTGATAACAATGAGTTCAATATATCACTATGCAATGGGCTTGCCACTGTTATTAAAAATTTCTAAATTACAAATTCTGATACAGTTCCTACAAGAAGAATCCTAATCTGATATCTCGCTTATAGTCTTCTCCTTGATTAATCTGAGCAGTTCAGTAAAGCCAACACAGACACACATAATACACCAAAAACACTCTAATGAATTATAAGGCAGTCTTTTGTTGATGGACAGTGAGGTAGAAAATGTTTATTAATGCTATACATTGTGTCATGGTAATTCAAGTGTCTAACTCCACATCTACATGTGTGCTTAGAAGTGTAAGTGTAAGTGTACTGCTCAATCAGGCTTTCTTTGCTTTTCTAGTTTATCATCTTCACATATTCAGTTCTGACCATCATTCATCTGCTCTTTAAAGTAAGCTCTCATTTGCTTGGTTATTTCTGTTCTCTACCAAGTACAAAACAGCAACTGAAGTATTGTCTCTGAAATATGAGCCTTTTCTTTTTCTGCATGAAAACTTTTCTCCTTTTACATTTCCCCTGGAAGTGAACTGTATAAAATCTTTTAGTCTCAAACCTAGTACAGTTATCAATTGGAGGCTTTCTGTGGGGACCTGGACTCATAAGTATCTGTGTCTGTACTGTGAACAAAAATATTTTTGCTCATTTTCTTGTTTCTTCTTATTTCTTCTGTCGTGTAGTCAGCTTCTAATTTACTTTTAAGAAGATGAGAACATAAGCTTAAAAAATTTAGGAAAGGTCTGTGAAAAGCTCCAGCACATGCATTGGTCAGCATCTTCAATTAGATAAGATCTCAATTTAGGTACAATCTCACATCATGTTTGGAGCAGTGAGCACAATTAGTCAACAAAGTAAGTCAGTAGGATAGCTGAGGATAATGTTATTCCCAACACCTCTTCAAACTTCGAGCATGTCTATAGCAGACTGTGACTCGAGGCCCACATGCCCTCTAGAATAGGGGATGAATGCTTTGGCTGCAAATGATGGCTTGACAGTGAAACTGTTGCCTACACTTCAAATAATAGCTACATCTCAGAGTTCTTCATTAGAAAATAAGGCAAAATAATTCAGTTTACACCCTGCCTACAAACCATCATCTTAAACCAGTCCTCAATAGTTAAATTTATTTACCATTTGCATTGGTAGAGAAGATTGTACCTGGTTACAGCTCTTTTTTTCACCAAGAAGTAAATGGAAAAGAAATACAATTCTTTCTATAGTTACTAAAGACTTCGGAGAGTACATTAAAAAACACCCTACAAGCCTCTGAACAAAAAGACAGCAGAACAGCTCACACACACAAAATAAACACTACTATTTCATGTAACTATTCAGAAATCAGATTTGGAAACAGGAAAAGCAAAGATTTTCAAATCAAAATACCTTTGCTATAGAAAAGCAGAATAGGATGATATCCTGCTGGACCTCCTACCTTACATCACAGTATTTATTTTCCCTCTCAATGAAAGATAATAAAATAGTATTAACGAAATATAACAAGTGTGAATTTCTAAAATCTAGTGTTTTCAAGACTCTTCATAGTGATTTAAATTTATTTCTTTTTAAGAGTTTCTCATAGGAAAGGACTCATAATCAGAAAAACATCAGTTTTCACTCTCATTTTTATTCCAGTGAAGGTACTTTGCACTGCTGTTTATAGACAGGTTTTGTAATTGTTTTTACAAGTTAGATTAAATGTGAGCATATTGCCCATCACTTTTTCTTGTTTTAGGTCATTTGGACAGGGTTTTGGAGTGACAAGTTCCAAGTCATTGTATGAAGATTTTCCCAATAGAGGCAGTGTGGAATTTTTAATTTATGCTCCAAGCTCTGTGTAGTCCAGGCAGAGGTACAGATATGTTGTGAAACAGGGGACTTGCACACTGAGAGTTGGTCTTAGGTGACTAAAAGTCTAATTTTAAACACAGCTATCTTGTTAAAATCCTAGATACCATATTTGCCAAATGTATGCCACTGTGCAGAAATGTGGATGAGTCACTGGGTCACAAGCATTGCAAAAGACTGGCTGTTATTCCCTCATTGGATAACACATTTGTGATGGGGGAGTTCTCAATACTATTTCCATTACTAAACAAATATATAGGTCTAAATCTACATAATGCTCATAAAGTGCCTAAAACTGGTTTTCATAATTGTCATTCCTTCCATATAACTCCTCTGGGCCCAATGGATCTGGTATTTCTGCTTCTGTTCTGGCTCCCTCTGGAGAAGGGAAAAAGGGGCTCAGTTCATAATAAAATTCTTATTAGGAAATCAGTAGGAAATCATCTTCCCATTTCCTAAATGTAACCCTTAATCACCAGCCTAGATAACAGCTTACGAGACAAATGTCTGCTTCCTGCTTTTGAAGCTGCAGAAATCCACCTTCAGCAGAGATGTCCAGCTGAAACTGAAGAAAGGATTTCATCTTTTCCACTCAATGAGGTACACACACATCAGAGGAGAACAGCACTTAGAACCAGAATAGAACCATAGAAGAGAACCATGGAATTGTTTAGGTTAGAAAAGACCTCTAAGATCAAGTTCAATCCTTAACCCAGCACTGCCAAGTCCACACTAAACTGTGTCCCTCAGTGCTTCCTCCACACATCTTTTATCTACCTCCAGGGATGGGGATGCCACCACTTCCTTGGGCAGCCTGTTCCAATGATGAACAACCCTTTCCATGAAGAAATGTTCCCTAATATCCAATCTAAATCTCCCCTCACACAACTTAAGGCCATTTCCTGTTGTCCTACTGCTTGTTATTCGGAAGAAGAGACTTCAGGCAGACTTAGGATAAACTGAATATCATCAGTAGACTGGATGATTTCAGACAGCTCCCTCATCAACACATCTGTCCTTTTAGACCCACTGATAGATAATTATTTCCCCTCATTTGCTGTAAGCAGACCATAAGCACCTAACACATGAACCCCAACTGTATGACAAAGGCACACACCTGCAACCTCGGATATTTATCTCCCAGTGTCCTCTGCAGTTCTTGCCTTCAGAACAACCAAGGTGGTAGCATTCACCTTGGACCAAGAGCTGTATACACTCATGTTCCTTCATCCTGAGGATTACAGCTATGAGAGAATTATTCATTTGGAAGAGAGGTACAACAGTCATCTAGTTCCACTGCCTGACCCCTTCTTCATGGCTGACCAGAGTCTGAAGCATGTCCACATGCCTCATAAACACTTACAGGCTTGGAGCAATGACTACTTCTCTAGGAAGCCTGTTCCAACATTTCACCACCCTTTTGGTAAAGAAGTGCTTCCTAACATCTCATCTGAACCTCCCCTGACATGGATTTGAACCATTCTCACATGTCTTGTCACTTCCCACCCCATTTAGATTCGTCAGGAAGCTGTAGAGAGCAAATCCTCAGCTACTCTACATAGGATATGCCTTCAAGCCCTTTCACCAACTGTGTTGTCTTCCTCTGGACACATTCCAGGACCTTGACATCCTTCTTAAATGGAAGGGCCCAGAACTGTGCACAATTTTCCAGATGAGGTCACACCAATGCTGAGTACACTGGGATAATCCCCTCTTTTACCCAGCTGGTCATACCATGTTTGGTGCATTAGAAGTTGTTGAGTACATGTCACTATTTGAGATGGCCGTGACCGTTTCCCTCTGACAAAGTCTTTTTTGTTGTTCCAAATTTCCAGTGTAATTTACAGTTGCCTGGATGAGCCTTTGATCTTAAAGAAAGGACAAGAACTATTCCCCACACATTGGTTTTAGCAAATCAAAATATGAAACAAGTCTGTTGATTTCAGCTGCCAATTAAATGGCTAATTAGACAAAATTCTCTATCAATGGGGAATATCCCAAATTTATACAGGCAGCAGATGCAGCATTTACATGAATAATATTGCTCAAGTTGACAACCATGAAATAAAAGCATAGAAGAAATACCCCACCCCTGGAGATGTTGAAAAGGACATCTGACAAAGTATCAGAAACAAACTGAACATATGTGATTTTAACACCTTCACCATTATAACCAAAGAACCAGTTTCATGCTGTGTGATTTTCTTTTGATTTTACCTTTTCCTTTTCAAGGAAATTAAAAGCAAAGAATTTCAGAGCTGTGACAGTAAGTCACATACAGAGCTTTGACCATTATGGTACTTCCTGCTGTAATTGGCTGATTACATCTTTGGCAGGAGTACTAAAGCCATTTCAGGAAGAAAAAAGTTCAGTCGTTTGCAATTATTCTTCACACACTTATAGCAAAAAAAATCAAATACAATTATTTACTAAAGATTGTGATATGAGGAACTGTGATACAAGGATAGAACTGGCCAACTTTTTTCTGATGAAAACAGAAAGTCTGTTCAGGCTACCTTAAGCTCTTTTTGAATTTATCATAGTTTATTTTTTTCCTAGTCCAAAACTGGAAGAAAAAAGGTGATAATAAAACTGTATTAGTTTTGTTTCTTAATCATGCTTAATTAAAACAAAGCCAAGCTCCTCGTCTAAATAAGAAAAAAAGGAGGGTTTTGTTGAGCAAAGTATGTTCAATTCAGAGCTCTCTGGTTTTGGTTTCTTTTTATTAAGGGGAAGTAAACTCCAAATAGTTAATGTGAAAGTATTTCTGAATGCACACTTAGACCTGTCAATTATGCACTCCTTTGTTCCTAGAAGATCTCAGGAATATGCATAATGGGACATTTGCTCTTACCAAAGATTTGTAGATTTTAAACAGCAGTGTCTGGTCAGTTCCAGCTGAATATGTTAAGGCAAAGACATGAAACTAGATTTTGCTCACCGAGAAGATAACAAGCAATTTCTCAGTGCAATAACTTGATTTTTCTGGTTTCTTTGCTGTTCTGATCCACTTCATAGATGAATTAAATGGCACTAGTTGAATTTATTTGAGGAGACATGAGGAGATGCTGTATGCCCCCTTGAAAGTTAACAACACTGAGGGCTACTAGCAAGGTAGCTCACCTACTTTCACAGAGATTCTTTGCATGCTCCTTAGAAACAGGCTTTTAGTTCCTTAGAAACAGACAGTTCTCAGTAGCCTGTATCTGTCAAGTAACAAACAGTAATCTTTACTATCTGATCAGTGGTATTGCATGCCTATGCTTCTTTTGTTTTTAATTATCAGCTTACGTATTTTAAGGTTAGTCTGCAACAAGTTTGCTCATGTGATGGGTTACAGTCCAGATCTGAAAAAGGAGTATATGATGAATTTCGTTAAACTTTAAGATTCTCCTCAATTTCAGATTCTCAATCCTGGCAGGATATTCTGTAGCTGCTCCTTCAGAGCAGCTGCTGCATGCTGCAGTTTTCAATTCAGAGGGGATGTTCAGCATCTGGCTGTCCCAGAAGAAGATGAGCTGGCATTCTGCTTCCTACAGAACAGACTTCAGCAGCATTACCCAGCAGATCTGGATAAAAATCAACCACTGAGCTTCAAACTAAGGTTTATGGAAAGAGTCCCAGAAAGTGCTGATGAGGCTGCACTGAGGCATAACATCATGGCACTCTCTACAGAACATTAAGGTTAATTATCTCCCAAATGCAGGCTAAACTCTACTTGCTTTCTTCAGAAGTTCAGTTTAAGCAGGCCTAAGTTTATTTTTAAATTCTAATGTAAAGATATTTCTTGATCTTGACCTCGGGAGAAATTGCCTTATTCATAAAATCCATTAAGGTCTTAACATCAAAGCAATACAAACAATTATGTCACTAGTTAATAATGGGAACCACGTGAAGAAAAATACTTGAAATGCCCAGCTTAAGACTTCACAAATCTTAATTGCACCATTCCTGAGAAAGAGTAAAAAGACCACAGGTATAACGGGGTCAGAAGTAGATGAGTTTTGCCCCACAAATCTTTTTAGTGACTTTCACCACTTTCATATTCCAGCAGGCCTTCATTTCACACTACCCAGTACAGAGGGGAAATATTTTGTAAGTGTCACCAGAAGCGCTGCTAATGTGTAGAAACACAGAACAGTACAAGAAAGGAAGTTAATTTCTCTCTTCCATTGGTTCTAGGTTTAGAGGTCCCCTGAGCTTAGCTTCCTGATCCTTTCTTCTTGTATATATCTCCCTACAGACATCCAAGTAGAGCCAACAGAATGTTTCTTCTGTAAATAAGGGAAACAACATTCTACCTCTGTGTCTTAGCTGGAGAAAATCACAAATCAGAGGTAATTCAAAGGGGGAAATAATTTTATTCTTCAGACAGAATAATCTGTCTCTGGTTTAATAAGAAGTTGCCATTGGTGTGACTGTTAGGTGTGGAAAGGATGTCCTGCAAAGAATCACAGACCCCAGCTATCTTTCAAATATTTAGAGCTAGAAATATTCAGATATTCTTATCAGTTTTCAGTAGTAAAGTCCTTGTGTTGTGATGTCTATAGTTTGACTCTTCCCTACTGAAATATAAAGAGAAATAAACATGTGGGAATGCATAGTCTCACTAAAGGAGGCTTTTTTTTTTTTCTCCTAGGTGTTTAATTATTCAACATAAGACTCACTAAAATTTCTCATGGTAATACCTTTCTGATCCAGCTTTGTCTGTTTCCTGAATCCCACATTCTTGAAACGGTCTTTCAATAATTTATTTTTAAGATAATTTTAGGACCTGAAATATTTTTAGTAAGCAAATTAATTACACATTTACAATAGAAGTGTTCTGGAGTTCTGACACATGTAATTAGAGATAGCCTTTGAGTGGTACTTATATCAAGGATGTGGCTTTATCTTTGAGTTCCTGCAAGGCTGGTTACTGAAAAAATACCGTACATCTTATTAATTAGTCTCATATTGGGCTAAACTGAAACATGTACTAAGAATGACATTAATATTTTTAACTTTATCCTCCTGAATCCTTCATGTTTGAAAAATACCTGCCGGCAGTAAATACACTCCACTTAGAGAAACTAGATTTGACCTTGAAGTACCCTGCAAATGTACCAGAGGTGCTTTCTTTCTCTTGCTCAATTAAATAAGGCTCCCAGCACTTGCTGTCACCTCTGTATTTGTTTGTTACCAGTTAAAGTGTTCTTGCTGCATGAAGATTCACATCTGTGACAGCAGCAGAGAAAATGTTTTATTTTTATCTCCCTGTGATCATGACTGCTTCAGTTAATACTAGGAATTAAGCAGGCCCCTCAAACTACCTTTCCCACAACAGTTGTTTCCCCTCAGAGCACAGCTGCCTCATCTCCTGCAGAGGGAATTTTTCCTGACTCCAGGGTGACATCAAATATTTTGCAGTCTTTAAATAAACTTCTCTTTTGTTCTTTGTGTGAAACCTAGCTCATGGTGATTTTGAGTCAAAAGTCAAAATATGGAAATCTGTCTATCTTGTTTCATTACCTGATTATTTGTAATAACTGAAATACATAAAACTCTTTTCCTAGATTAGCCCCTATTTTTTCTGTCAGCATCTTGCAGCCATAGGCACTTTCTGTTCTGCACAAATTGCCAGGACAAAATGGTGCTAGAAATCCTTTTCTTCAGTAAACTTCGCAGACATTTGTGGACGCACTTAAAGCCCACAGTTAATGGCACTGTGCTTGTCACATATTAAACATATCCAACCTAATGCCAGTCTATGAGATGACTGAATGCATTTCAACTTTGTGACATTATTAAGACATAATTGTACTAACCCATCCTCTTGCAGATAGCTGGCCCAGGCTTTTCTCAGGACCAGGGAACAGAAGTTCATGTACTTGGCATGTCAGAAATGCTCTCTTCATGCTGTGATGCAGCAGCTGCACAGATGTGCTCATCATGTGACCAGTTATACACCTGTCATGCAACAAAGGTGACATCTGTTGGGTACACTATGCGGTGATAGAGAGATAGGCCCTGAAGGCCAGAGAGAGAGCCTCTTTCCTGGGCCCGGAGGTGACCCTGGGACTGTATCCAGGTCACTGGGGAAGGGCGGAGAGAGGATTGTGACTTGTGGACAAAGCTGGACCTGTGAGAGGTGATGAATGTAGTTTGTAACCTTATAGGGTATTATTTACATATTACCATAATTGGCAATGTCTCTGCACTACCCCAGGTGATAGGGGAACACTGTGGTGAACATCTTTCCTGTTTATATTATGTTATATCCTGTTGTGTGTGGGTATTTAGGGAACTGGGGCTGTGCAATAAATGACTTTGCACCTCCAGCCTGTGTGCGGAGTTATTGCCCACGCGTCATTACTGCAACATGTTTAACTGTGCTCTGGAATGATGGTGGATATTGGACTATAGATTTCATTGCTCTATGTTTCAGGCTGAAGGTGGTTGACATATGTTGGGTGCCTAGCTGAAAAACAGCTTCTACGTGTTTACTACTAAAATCAATCATGTCAAAGTCTCACTGAAACAGTCAAATGTGACTGTATTCTTTAACCATTAACATGTGCCCAGCATGATTTTGGTTTATCCCACCTAGCAACACTAACAGAAAGGAATGTCTGAGCATGTTTTAGGGGATAGCTTGAAGTACCAACCCTCCCCAGCAAACTGTATAAACCAGGTGATCCTGTTACCAGAGGATATAATTTAAATGAAGAGATGTGGGCTATACAATGCTGCTTGCCCTCACAGCCAAAGGATAAAGTTTGGCCTGCATGATCTGCTTGTATAGAAGAAGCTTGCAATACTAAACACTCAAATGGGAATGAGCTGGTATCACATAAATCAGATTAATTATAAAGAATTGTCTTTCTTACCTTCCTAAGTGGATAGTACAGCTTTTAATAGAAGCAATTGTCCTGATAAATACTTATAAATCTTAATCTTACTCTAAACGAGATCTCGGACAGTTGTGGCACCACTGCAACAGCCTTTTTGCAGACAACTCGCAATACGTGCACCGACCATGAACAGTTTCCAATATCATAGCCTTTTAGTAATATTACCTGGAGTTTCTGCTAACAATCCTTCCCACGCAGACTAGTGCTTGTCAGTTGAAAGCTTATTAACCCCCCAAAACTTTACCTATATCTGACCCTGGCTTTTTTATATCAGCAAAAACTAGCTTCTCAGAGATAGTGTGAGGAAAAAAACTTGCAAGGATACTTCCACTGTAAATTATTAACTTCAGTATCCCAGTGTAATTGATTAAGGAATACCAATTAAGGGAGTTTAGATTATGCTAAATGCTGTGAAAAGGTGATGAAAGTCAGGAGTTTTTCTAAAGGCACTGCTGTATGACTTGCCAGAAGCAGTTAGCAAACAACCCACAAAAGAATGTGAAAATAGCACAAAGGATACTCTCACTTACAGTGGCTAACTATAGTGTAAGTGGCATAAGAGCCTGTCTCATGTTTGGCTAAACAGCCTCCCTGAGTGCTCTCTAAGGCTAAAGCTGGATCTCTGTCCAGCTTATGCTGCAAAGGTCACTCATGGGGCTGGTAAGAGATGAAACAAATCTTTGAGTTAATCACATATGGAAAAAATGTTCCTGAATATTTGTAGTTACTGAAGCCTGTCTTCCTACAGAGGATATGTTTTAATTTAAAAGCTGAAATTTATGTACATTTTCCCCACATCTGTACTCTCACAATTCTCCTTTTCCTCCTATTTCCCAACTGATTCCAGCTATGCCCATGGTGACTGACTTGCTACATGAAAACACTGAATGACTAACCTGCAAACCACAAAAGAAATATCAGTTGAGTTCAGATTTAAGCCTTTTTCTCATCAGAGACACTAATTTTATCTCTCTCATTTCCCTGCCATCATTTTTCATCAAAGTTTTGGGACTAGAATAACTCATTAAATATGATTGAAATTAAACTTTAGATTTAAAATCTACTGCAATGAGGGAAGTAACAGACAGAGAAGTTCCATAATAATCTTTCTTTTGGAAAACAACCTAGAATATTCTTTTTCCTACATGCCCAGGAGGAATAAATTCCATTTTCTTTTCTTGGCAGGAAATCTGAAGTGCTGGAACAGATTGCTGTTGAAAAGCCATGAAATTGATTCTCAATCAGCTCTTCTGCTGGATCATTTTAGCCATAGTCCTGGTATTTAAAAAGTCATCAGGAGGATATGTTTTTGGCACTAAGTCAGGTGGACATGACGACATGAAATGGCATTGCCTGGCTTTTTCAGGGTTGATACAATTGCACAACTTTTCACAGAAGAAATGCCTCATTGCACATCATATTCGTTTAAATTTCAGTAGAATGTAACTACTATCAGCAGGAGTCTATACAAATGGCTTCAAAAATCCTGTTTACAGCACAGTGCTTGGGATGATTACTAGTATTGACATTTCAAAATTCAGTATCTGAATGACATGTGGGGTCTCAGAAGTCAAGATCTCTGTCTCACTACTGTGTGTCTCTCTCTCATAGATGGCCTGAAAGAAAGAGACTAAGAACGGTGTGCTTTCATTCTTGACATCAGTCTCTAGGCAACAAAGAGCTGAATTATGGCGACTGAATAGCAAATTATCATAAAAGGCTTAAATTTTAGGAATCACATAAATGCTGCATGTATACCTACAGGTAGATCATCTATACTCACAATACATAGATGGATGTATGTACATGAGTGTGCACGCATGTGCAAAAAGTGTGTGTATACATAAAGAGATATGTACATAAAGGTACATATGTTAGTGTGATTCTCATATAAAAATATATCTATAATACATATAGGTACAATATGATATTATAATACCAGAGCAGATGTTATTTCATGTGGTTCCCAGCATATTTGTGCATAGAGAGATATGTATGCATGTGTGTATACATATATATATATGTGTGTGTATGTACTTATATTTGCATGAAAATATATGTCTAGATGACTGTTAATTCCACCATGCTTGAAGTACATACATTCAGACCTCAAAGAAGAAAGATCATATAGTCCTGTATTTTGGCCAAGCCATTGCAGACTGGTGTCTAACCTGTTTCAGTTCCTTGCAATGTCTATATCATGTGACCTCTAAACTACCAGAGAGTGTTTTGAGTCACATTTTCCCTGCTATATATGAGCATGGTTGTAAATAAGAGCAAAGAGAGCAATCCTGGCACTGGTAGGTGATAATATCCTGGCTTGAAGTCAGAGCACATCCAGTGTGGCCTAAAGTTTGTTCTATCTTTGGGGATACAAGGGGCTCAACTAGGAGATCCAATTCATCTAATTTAAGGACTCTGAGGGTTCTCTGACTTCTCCTCCACTTGAAAAGGCAAACATTTCTCCTCCCTGTTATCACCCAATTTAGCTCAAATAAATTTTCCTTCACAAGAGGGTAAGTGGGAGAGTTGGTGGTTTGCATGGACTGAGTCACTGCTCCTGTGGAGAAATCCCACATGAAATATTCAGGGAAATAGGAAACATGAAAGAGAACAGTCAGAAAAGCGAGCTCTTTATGGACATCTATAGATGGAGGAAAGCAACACTTTTTTTCTGCTCCCCAGTATTTAGTGAGGCTATATCTATCTTTAACAAACTGTTTTATTTCCTAATAAAACAGTAACAGTTTCATTCCCAGTTTCCACAAAAGCATCTATCCCTCCATATTCTTGCCCTTTCACTACAGCACAGCAAGATAAGGCAGTAAAGCCTGTATTGAGGACCAAGAAATTACAGCTGTTTCAACCTAAATATTAAAAAGGTTCAAGGCAGCCTAATAGACAAGAGGGATAATTCTGCCATCACTCTCCAACTCTTAATCTGAAGGACATTTTGTCAAAACATCCTTAAAATATTTATAACTTCTTTACAGAAAAGTGGACAGTCTTTCATTACTTCCATCAAAACTTTAATGTTCCTTCAGAATGTATCCAGCTTCCTGAGGATCATCTCTGCATGGGCTCCTTAAATATGCTCAGATTTCAGCTGAGAGGCCAAGCCAAGAGAACCAGTACAGTGTACTAAGATCTGGTTATTAAAATTATCAGAGAGATGCTTCTGCCCAAATTAAGGTTCAAACAAGACCATATGCTGAAGTCAATAGTATGGATTTTTATTTAACTGTAATGTGACGTAGAGAAGGAAAGATAGAAAAAATAGGAAAAGAGAGTGGGAGGAGAGAACGAGAGTGACAGAGAGACAGATTAAATAGAAAAAATATCACCACTCCATGGATCCTGACAGCATCCCATTGGTCCTTTTCTTCTGGTCTTCTTGGTGGGGGTCCCGGTCTTGTCAAAGTGATCGTCTTGATCCATCCAGCTTGGGAGAAGCCCATGAAACACAGAGTCCACTGGATTTATATTTGCTCAGGTTCAGGTGGGAACACCCAGGTACCTCTCCTGGGCAGGGTGTTTTATACTGGATGATGTAGTACTTTGGATCATGGGACATTCAGGGAGTCTTTGACAGTTATGACACCTTCTAAGACAAGCTGAGTCAGTTATGACCCTTATGGCCCATCAGCAGAGATTAATACCTTCAGGCTACATGTGAATGTGCCAATATTTTTCCAGAGGTGAGTTTTCACAGCTGAGCCACTTGTGTAAGGACCTTGGCATAACAAAAAGCACTATCCAACCTCGTAGGATTTGCCTCTTATCAGCCTCTTCCCTTTATCTTGTTCAACAGTAGCCTCTGGTGATGGGCAGTTAAGTGATTGACTGCTTGAGGAATTAACCAGTGACAGTCCAGTTTCTCACCCAGTGAAGATACAGAATGGGGAACAGGAAAGTGCTACAGAGCCCAGAAGTCTAATGAATATGTAATTACTTACAGATAGCAGATCAGCCCAATTAGGCAAGCCAAAGAGACCTCTCCAGCCTGGACTTTTGATCACTCTGCTGGGACATAAAAGACTGCTCTAACTTCCACTCTGCCTGGTTGGAAACAAATGTCAAGACTCCATATGTGAAGGTGGGATCCATTTTCCCAGCCAGACTACATGTGCCAACACTGGTCATTCCTCAAACTGTCATCACTTGACTATTTGGGGCTTACTAGATAAAGTCAGAATCTTAAAATGCTACCTGAAAGCCAGGAGGAAACAATCCCAGCCAGGAAATAATAGGACTAAATTGGCAATAGGAATATCAGGTTTTGTTACAGTGGCAAGGGCAGGAGGGCTGGCTTCAGGGCCACCTCAGAGCTGGAGCAGCTGAGGCAGCCCCCATCCTGCTGGGAATGCTGGGCCATGGCCCAAACTTGCCCCTGGCAGCTGCTTTTCAGCTGAGGCTCTAATGGTTGAGCTACAGCCCCCACAGCACCACAGCCCTGCCCTGGCCAGCTACAGGGCCTCAGCCCGTCCCTGTTGTCCCAAATATGGTTCTACCTGTTGTGCAAGAAGCCAATTCACACGTGGAGTAGAGATGTTTGTTTATTATGTCTGCACGCATTCTCAGAATATTAGCTGCCTGCTTTTATACACTTCAAACAGTGGAAGATCAACATTTCCCATATGGGAAACAATCTAAAGACAGAGCAACAGGTTATACATTCCTTTGGCTTCATTTCACCATGCATGGTCTGTGGAGAAGGAGCTTATGTGAGCAAGGGGTGATTGCAGCAGTGGGTATTTCACTGTGTTAAAGACTAAAGGTCAGCACAAAGTTAAGTAAAATTCTTCTTTGGCTTCAGCAGCAGCTCATTACAGTGTTATCTCCTTGCTGGATTAGATTTACAGTGTCATCTTGCTCTTGCTCCTCAGGTGGTGGCTCCTGGATTTTACTAAATATCCAGAGATCAAGTAAATTATTTGTACAACAGCCCCAGGGAGGGGCCTGGTGCCCTCTGGGACTGGGGATGCCCCAGTGCCCCCCTCACTGCCCTGCTCTGGAGAGCAGTAACACCCTTTGGGGAAGACAGGATGGTCTGCAGAGACCTGAGTGTCTGCAGGTGTCAGGTGTGTGACCACTGCACCCACCTCCCCACTTCTGCACACTGCTCCTGCCTGGGGCAGGGGGGACACAAAGACAGAGGCTCTCAAACAGGGCCATTTCAGAAGGTGGGCAATGGCTAAACACTGCTCTTCTTTATCTTCCCTTGTAATTCAGTGGGCCTATGCCCTGGAGAGCTGCCAGGCTGGTGCTGTTTAGCTCCTTGCTAAGGCACAGTGTATTTGTGTCATTTGTACACGGCTTGTGTCGCACGGTGACAAATCTGCACAGAGCCACTAACCCCTTTCAAATAAACACTCAAAGAAACACTGGTCAGTCATGAGGCTAGATCCACTGGCTGGAAAACGGACTTGTTAATTGCTTCCAGGCCTGTTAGCAAGAGTCACAGCCCCTTAGCAGAGCAGTGGCCCCGGCACCTGGCGGTGAGAGCTGCGTGTGGCAGTGTGAGCGTGGCAGGGACCTCGCAGCCACACTCAGGGGTGAGCTCTCAGGGTGCCCAGAGCTGCTCGGAGCAGCAAAGCCTCAGCTGTGGTGGGAAGATTATCTGCCCCAAACAGGGCAGAGCCCAGGAACAGGGGAAGATTTCCAGGCTTTTGGCCACCTAAGGAGACAGTTATTTGCATTAAAGTAGGGAAAAGGTGACAATCCACATACTGCATCAGGACAGGGATTGCATCCTGATGGGTACATTTAGTTGAGATAATAATGAAAAATATGAAAAGTATAAAATCAGAAAAAAAAAAGGTTTGTTTATTATAGTCATGCTCTTACTTGAGAGTCTAAAATTTGTACCTATGAAATATATTTATTTTAAAGATCATCATCATAAAAGCCAGGACGCTACTTGACTCTTGATGTCTCTAGTCTCTGAGTTATTATTATGCTTGTTTTTTTGTGTCAACTGTCTCCTGAGTGTCACCTGCTTCCCTTCAACATCAATGAAGAAATTTCTTTGTTTGCTATGGAGATCTATTGTGTTCCAGAAAGTAAATGAATCACTATTCATAACTATTATTTGTCTCAAAGGTGAGGAAAACCTATACCTCTGTAAATCCTCTCCCTGCAGTGTTGCCTTGTTCCCGTCTGCCATCTTGTGGCCCTAAAAGTTTAATTCCGCTGCAGTTAAAGCCCTTGTCCCAGTCTGGCATGCAGTGAAGCACCAAGTCATTGCCCATCAGACATTTATGAGCTTATTCCTTCTCGATATTCAGAGTCACCTTGTGTCGTTTCCCCGGGAAGCATGGAATCACCATCTCCAAAGGTATTTAAAAGACGTGTAAATGTGGTACTTAGAGACATGGCTTAGTGGTGAACTTTGCAGTGTCAAGCTAATGGTTGAACTGGATGATCTTAAAAGGTCTTTTCTAACCTAATGATTCTATGATTCTGTGTTAAGAACACACATGGTAACAGGGGCTCCATCGATTTCCGGAATCTGGTGATAAGTCTGAAATAAAATCTCCTGTCAACAGGTTGGAAGATGTTCAGACTGAGAACAGGAGACTAGATTGAATTAGAAATATGTTTTATGGGCAATGCACCAAACCAGAAATCAAATCCTGTCTAGAATAACTGGTTTTTTTCCTTCTGTAATTATTTCTGAAGGGAATGTTAAAGTGATATAGAGGTGGAAGGGATAACGTCTAGTGAGGAGAAACCAGGAGCAGCCACTGGCAGACTTGGAAACACTGAACAAGGGTCAGCAGTGATAGAAAAGAGCTGTGGTGCAAGACATGAGCAGAGTCTACCCAAGGCTTCACAGCAAATAAGACAAAACTGAATTTCCTATTTCAAATACGAGGACAGGCCACAGCTGTCATGGAGAACAAAAAGGCAGATGGAAAGGGCTGGAGCAGCAACAAAGAGTTGCTGCTGCACATTCAGAGGAGAGCCTTTGAAGTACACCAGGCATCACAGTAATGTCTGGGACTGTACAATAATGTGCTCGGCCATGCAGAGAGGCTGCCTCCTCAAACACACCTCAGCTACAACACCACAGGCTGGCTCCAGCTCAGCCACAAGAAGTATTGGACATCAGCAGAAGATATGGCTCTACAAACAGTTTATTGCGTCCAGCAGCATGCAGCCCTACACACCAGTCTGCTTTATCCCAGCTGGAGACATTTGAGATCCCTGGAGAGCTTTTGGCATCAGATCCACAGGACTTTCTTCTTGTTAGCAGTGGGAGCTTGCACCATCCACACAAGCCAGTGTCAGCAAAAGTTATTGAAGAAATCATTTTCCTTTACAGGGCAGGCTAAGATTGAGCACTCTCATGTCTTTAGAGTCTGGATTCATGCACACAGTGCACTGAAACCAGAAATATACAAGTTGAATGTTTTTAAGATTAACATTCTGGTGAGAAAAAGGCAGGGAAGGGAAAATCCCTCAAAGTCTTTGCAGTGCATTTAGTAACTCCAACAATTACACTCATCCTACATGATAGCATATCTATCAGAAGAAAATATTGCTAATATTATGAAATAAGGCCCTTGGAAGTTAGGAAAGGCCAGCACTGAAGCATAATAACAGAGTTATTAGTTATATGATGGCATATTTACTTCTGAGTGATATCCATGGCAATCGTCATTCAGGCCCCTTAGGACAATAGGAAGCTGTTCCTTAGATCAGCCTTGCCTCGCTTTTTCTGTAAGGCAAGGTTTCTTCAACATTTAGAAATATTTCTGCAGACCAACAAACCCAGAGCAGCATAAACTTATAAAAGCAATGCATGGCCATGAGGTATTTAATTTTTAGCCTTGTTTCTACGGACAGATGTAATTTTTTAATAAAATATCTTCCAGGACTATGATCCAATATTTTGTCATATTTTACAGCCTTCCAGACTGATTGAATTTCAGGATAAAGGTAGTTTTGTAGATTATTCTTACCTCATACTACAGAATGAGATAAAATGATGTGATGATATAAGTAGCTAGGTCTTCCTTTATTTCTGTCACAGAGTGGTGCTAAGCTAATTAATTAAATGAAGCTTTCGGTAAGTAGTCCTTAGTCCCATGCTCTTCTTAACATGTAATATTGTTGTGTGAATTCAGTCACAGAATCGCAGAGCAATGCAGGCTGGGAAGTACCTCATGAGGTCTCTTGTCTGACCTCCTGCTCAAAGCTGGTTTATACAAATATTAACCTGAATTACAGCTGTAAATGTGTAAATAGGTTCCTCAGAAGCCATTCCTGAAGCTCCTTTCGACATACATTCCGTGTTCACATTTGCATGAACCACTGTAAAGTGTTACATTATCCTGCCTCTGGGTGTCAGCATTTACCCTCATTTGGAGACATTTATAAATGGTCCTTAAAATCTCTTGTCTCTAAGGAACCATGAAGCCAGACAGATTCCAGTTCTCATTCTGAATTTGTCTGAACAGTTTGATCTGGCTTATGAGCATTTTCAAGAAAGGTGGAATAATCAACCTAAAACAGAAAATTATATTCTCTGTGTGTTAGAGAAGGGAATTTTTTTCAGGATTTCACTTCTAAGATATAAGGCAAAGGGAGATTCAATTCTGAATTCACCTTTTTTTCCCTAACATTCAGACTGCAAGCCTTGAGCAAGAAAAAAGAAATGAGCAGAAATAGAACAGGTTTGAGCAGTTGCTATGCTACCCACTTACAGATGATACACTATCAGATAAGCAAAAGTTATACACAGCTTTTCATTTTAAGCCAAAGTTTACCTCTGGAGACAAGATCTGTATAAGCCTGCATTATTCCAGCTGTCATTATGGCCAGGTGGTGGGGACAAAAGCTATAGAAAGGCCATTTTGCTCGTCACCAATGTAGTCAGAGTCAAGGCCATCATGGGAGAACAGTGACTATTTAAATGGAAGGACCATAAAGCCCATCCAATGCACCAAACCTTCAGTCTCCTGGTGCACACAGTAAGCTCTCAAACCCTGTGGGGCCACAGTGGGGCTCAGTCATAGACGGTTCTTCATTACACCCAACTCTCAGAGACACCCAAAAGATTTGAAGGAACTCAACTCCACATGGGACCAATTCTCTCCTTTTCTGTAGCTCCTGGTATGTGAGCTCAGAGGCATTGCCAAAATTTCTCCAGATCTCAGGAACTGGGTATAAACATGTCCTGTGAAAATCTGTCTGCCTAGAAGATTTTGCATATTATTTTGACACATAGAATCATAGAATATTTCAGGTTGGAAGGGACCCATAAGGATCATCAAGTCTAATTCCCTGCTCCTTGCAGGACTACCTATATTAAAAAATATTACTAAGAGCATCCTCCAGACAGTCCTTGAACTCTGGCAGGCTTGGTGCCATGACCACTTCCCTGGGTAGTCTGTTCCAGTGACTGACCACTTCCTTAGTGGAGAAACTTTTCCTAATGTCCAATCTGAATCTGCTCAGACATGGCTTCATTCCATTTTCTTGTGTCCTATTGCTGGTCATCAGAGAGAGACCAGCTCCACTGCCCTCCCTGAGGAAGTTGCAGACTGTGATAAGGTCATCCCTCAGCCTTCCTTTCTTCAAGCTGTGACAACTAAGTGACCTCAGCCACTGCTTGTAGGTCTTGCCTTTGGGGACTTCACCACCTTGGTGGCCCTTCTCTGGACACTCTCCAAAGCTTTGTACTGTGGAGCCCCCAAGTGCACAGAGTGCTCAGGGTGGGGACACGCCAGAGGGACAATCACCTCCCTTCATCAGATGGCAATGCTGTGCTTGAATCCAACAGTACAGTGTGCAATCCAGTAATCTCCAATGTAAAAAACAAAAAAACAAACAAACAAACTAACTAACTAACTAACTAACAAAAAAGACCCCACCACAAAATCTCTGTAAAGAAGTTGTTTATTTAAGATTGAATTTCCTGATAAAGTAGAAATAAGTAATAATTCATGTACACAAACCAGAATGTCCTGTCCTGTGTGGATTTATATTCATACCATCATACATTAACAAGTTCAATCCGACAAACACAGTACATTGTTAGAATGCTGCCCCCTGAAGCATGACATACAGTTTGATGCTGGAATTAATGAAATTTTCTTCCATTTTTATTCATTACATTCAGATGTGCACTAAGACAATAAATGCCTTAGAAAGAGTGAACATTCAAAAGCCTCTGTTATCTTGTGTATTGAAGGACACTTGTTTTCATATCAGATTTAATGCACGACATTTACTGAATAACTCAGGCACAGTTGTTTTGTCTAAAATCTGACAGAAGAAAAATTCAAACTAAAATTTAAAAAAAAATACACCAAAACCCTGAAATTTCTATAAGAGGAAATCCATATCAGACTAAATGTAGTCTGATTTAAACTAAAGATTGTGGAGCAATATTATTATAGTACAATTTGCCCCCCTTTCAATAACTCATTAAGCTGGTTTGGATTTAAAGATACTTTTGTAACTCCCAAGTGTAATGAAAATGGTGTAAATGTTCCCATATTTAAGATCAACTGTGAAGATACTTTCCCACTATGCAGCTGTCTCTGACTTTTTGAACAAAATTAGAGATCACTTAAGAAAAGTGAGTGCAAGCAAGCCTATAGAACTAGATGAGATGTGTTTGTGGGTACTACAAGAGCAGCCATTTGCTGTGGTAAGGCCACTCTAAGCCATCATTGTAAGGTCACGGAAATTCGGTGAAATCCCCAGTGACTGTGATAAAGGCAAATGTAGCACCCATCTTCAAAGGGAGAAAAGAAAAAGGGCAGCCTGTTCACTTAATATCTGTCCGCAGGAAAATTAGGAGGCAAACTTTCCTGGAGGACATTTCCAGGCACAAGAATTTGACTGAGCGCAGCCAGCACAGATATATCAAGGGTGCCTCACACCTGACAAGCCTGATGGCTCTGTGTGATAAGATGAATGGATCATAGAATAGCTGGAATCTTGTTTAAATGGCTTTAGCAAGGCATAAGTAGTCCATAATAACCTCACAGCAAACTAAAGAGATAGACTGGAAAGCCAAGGTTGCTCTCAGAATCTGCCTGTACTCATGAATTTATTATCATTTCCTTCAGTAGCAAAGGAGCATAAATGCTTACTTTCAATGAGAAAATTAAAGTGAGTTATTATTATTTCTAGGTCAGTTCTGATGCTCCTCAATGTATCACAGTGCATGAAAATACAGCCTACTGAAAAACAGCCCCCGTGACAAACTTGATTAAAGCCAGACAGCCTGAAAAAATGGAACGTGGTTTAGTGATTGTGACCTTTGCTTACTTCACTGTCAGCTACTTCTGTCTTCCATTAAGACTTTTTAGATTACAGGGTGGGGGGTGGAGTGGGACTTTATAGATATATTTGTGGTCTGATAGCTGCTACCCTACTTTTCTTATATTAACTGTGAATGCAAGAACAGAAGCACTCAGCACTGTAGTCAGAACAACCCTGTATCAAGGATAGCCACCACATTATAATTTAAAAGAAATGCTGTCACATATTTTAAATTACAATTTAGTCTAAATGCAAGATATCTGGGACATAGCATTCTGCAATTAATAAAATTGCAGATAATATACAGAATAGATATGCTTAAAAGTAGAAATAAAAGTGCTGCTGAAACAAACTGGCTGTAGACAAAATCAGCCCAGAAGAATCAGTAATCAGGTTCTCTGGGTGAAGTTATCTTCAGATCAGCTCACACAGCAGAAGCCACATCAGGAGTTATCAGGCTCAGAGGTCTCTGTGTTACACAGCACCTGAACAAAAGGGTTTAATGAGAAGAAAGGGAGAGAAATACCATCCACACACCTACGATTTTGTGATTTTTCAGTAATGAATACAAAGGAGGTTGCATGAGGGTGGATACAGAGATTTTCATCACAGAACATAGACATTTTGTAGGATGATGAGAAGATAAAAAGAAGGGTTCCTGTTTCTTGTCAGTGGAGAAGGGATGATGAAATCTTACGGAAACCTTGGAAAAACCAGCAGGCAATTCTATGGTTTTGTTTTCACTGTGGTGTTAGGAATGGTTTTGATTACTGAGATGGACTACAGTTTTTGCACATAAATAACATCTTTGATCTAAAATGCAATTGCTGACAGGTAGAAAGTCTGATCAGTGTTCAACTTTTCTCACTCCCTTTTCTCTCTTTGTCTGGTTTCTTTGAAGTTCAGTAAACTATTCCTAGCATGCCATCACAATCACGTCATGTAAAAAGCACAGGAATCCAGACAAGTCATGACGAATTATAGATAAGCTAAGCAACATTTTCTTTCAAACAGACTGCAGTTTGGGGTGAGGAGTATCCATCCACCTGCCTGGCAAAAAGGTACATTTATTCAGCTTTGTATTTTTCTAACATACTCATAAAATCGGAGGGGAAATCTATTTCCTGACAAGACTCATGAAGTCTCACTAGGACTTCACAGCAGTGTTTGGCATCAGAGAAAAAAACACATACCATATTTCCCTTAATTCCAAAGGGACTGGGAAAATAGAAGGTTAAGTAAACTTAATATTTCCTCGAAGAAAGGAGGATTATTTTTTCTCATTACTTTGCTTCTTAACTATACAGTAAATACCTGTCTTCTTTGTATACATGCACCTTCATTAACCTCATAATATTGTCTCATATTGTTTTACAGTTTGTGCTTTATGGAAATTTAGAACATTTTACCTTTCATTTATCTTATTTTAAATGTCTGGTTACAGTAGCACCAAAATGCACTTTGACTGATTCATAGAAGTGCACAACTTCTAAATTTGATAACAACAAGATTCCCAGCTTTCTTAACAGCAAGTGATTGAAGTCTCCAAAAATCAGGTTTTCTTTTTTTCTTTAGTGTGTAAACAGTATCAATCCACTCCAATGCTGAGACTGACAGCTGGAAGCTGATGGGAGCAGCTAAGGGAGCTGGGGGTGTTTAGTCTGGAGAAAAGAAAGCTCAGGGGGACCTCATCACTCTCTGCAACTCCCTGAAAGGAGGTTGCAGTGAGGTGGGATTCGGTCTCTTCTGTGAAGTAACAAGTGATAGGACAAGAGGAAATCACCTCAAGCTGTGTCCAGGGAAGTTTAGGTTTGATATTAGGAAACATTTCTTCCCAGAAAGGGTTGTAAAGCATTGGAACAGGCTGCTCAAGGAAGTGGTTGAGTCATCATCCCTGGAGGTAATTAACAGATGTGTGGCACGTAGGGACATGGTTTAGTGGTGGATTTGGCAGTGCTGGGTTACTGGCTGGACCTGATGATTTTACAGCTCTTTTACAACCTCAACAATTCTATGATTCTCTTTCAAATGAAATGAGGTCACAGAGCAGAAGATCATATTCTAAAGATCTCAATCCATGTCAGTAACATCAGCTGGGATCTGAGTCAAACTGGAACACGAAAGCTTTGCAGGGCTCCTACCTTCAAGGATGTATCAGATGCAGCTCAACGGATACGAGACGTCGAAACGTATCAGACTGACAGTTGTGGAAACTGAAATCTTTGCTCTTCAACTGAAATATAAGGTAAGCCATGACTGGGGAAGCTTCTCACAAGCATGGTTCACTTATCCAAACAAGTGATCTGCTTTGGTGACAACAGGCAGTTGTTTATGTCACCTCCACTGAGATTATCACCAAGCGTGTCTGTGTTTTATCCTTTTTCCCTCTGTCATAATACAGGTTCTTCTGGTACTGTACTAAGCATAGGTGATTAACTTGTTTCATTTTACTTGTTCCATTATCTTCAGTCATTGTGTTACACCTAGAAAGTTAAATTACTTTTTAGACTCTTTGAACCCAAGTCTTTTAGTAGTTTGAAAACAGGAGACAAATTTTTTAAACTTGGTGTGATTTTCTGTGGGAAGTCAGCACTGAGTTGAAACTTGTTTGATGTGTTTGTAACACCCATTGCCACTAATTCCGTGGTGGTATGCACCAGCTGGAGCTTCCAAGCTCTGGGGGCTTCAGGTCCATGGAACGGCTCATGGAGCTACATCAGGGCTGTAGAGCCAGCAGAAAAATGTGAAAAATAGAAGTCAGCTGGAAATGGTTGAGACAATGTCAGTGGAGAACCCAGCAGCGATCTTCAGTAGGGGACTGAATTAGGCAGTCACAGGTATATTGCTTCTAACAAAAAATACTGCACCAAGACTGTCCAGAATTGCTCAGTTTCTGCCTGTTCTTCATTCACTGCCAGGCTGTATGCTAATAATTACAAGTTTTCTAACAGTCCTGTTGTCCTACGTGGTAAAGCTCAGATAACTCTGTATCACCTGTTACTACATATCATCCTAATCTATCTTCCGGTAGGTGTGAAATTGGTTTATAAAGAAACAGCTAATTCTTGTACTATTCTGTAAGTAAAATTTTCAATCACTATTTGGTTTATTGTTGCCTCCTGTGAGTACTCATACAAAATTACCAAATTATTCTGAGTTTCTACTAACTCCCTTAAACAAGGCTGTAATATCAAATGATATAGAGGAGTTAAGTAGGAAGAGAATTGATGTCTTTCCTCTGCCCTTTGAAATAAAGCCACCCTCTCTTTGCACCATTGATGAAGTTTGAATGCCATGTTCTGATCTGAAGCCAGCTCCTCAGCTTCCAGTGAATGGATATGTATTTATCTTTGATCAGTTTTTCTGTGAACCTGTTGCAGAAGGAGGGGCCTTGGGCAACAGCTGAATGTATCATAGAATCATAGAATGGTTTGGGTTGGAAGGAACCTTGAAGATCATTTATTTCCAACTCCCCTGCCATCTCCCACGGGTTTCTCAGGACTAAAATTTGTGGTATGCAGTTTGAAAATGTGAACCCCTTTCCAATGGGGCATGAAAAGACCTGCAGCTAGACCAAAGGTATTCCAAAGAACAGAAAGCCTCTTTAACCTATGAATACTCGTTGCTTTTTTTAAAGCTCATTAAAAATGTTTCTCAACAAAAAGAGGTAAAAGGAACTTTCCAGTGTGAACTGTGATTGTTCAAATTGAAGCACACTGTGATGGGTTGACCTTGGCTGGTCACCAGATGCCAAGCGAGTCACTCCATCACTCTCTCTCCTCAGCAGGATGGGGGGAGAAGAAATAATGAAAAGCTCCTAAATTGAGATAAGCACAGGGAGATCATTTGCCAATTACCATCATGGGCAAAACATACATGATTTCAGTGAAATTAATTTTATTTATTGTCAGTTAATAACAGCAGGAAAGTGAGAAACAAAAACAAAATTAAAAACACCTTCCCTTCCACCATCCCTTCTTCCCAGGCTTAGCTTCACTCCTGACTCTTTTACTTTCTCTGCCCCGAGTAGATCAGAGGGATGGGGCATGCAGGTTGGAGTCAGTTCACAACTGATAACTTTGCCTCTGCTGCTCTTTCCGCTTCTTGTTTTTCCACTGCTCCAGCATGGGGTACATCCTACAGGATACAGTCCAGAAACTTCTCCAGTGCTGATCCTTCCCACAGAGAACAGTCCTTTGGGAACAAACTGCTCCAGGGTGGACCCCCACAGGTCCTGACAGAAAACCTTCCCCCGTATGGGCCCTCTCCCACAGGCCACAGTTCCTGCCAGGAATCCGCTCCGCTGTAGGGTTTCCATGGACCACAGCTGCCCTCAGGGCACATCCCCCTTCTCTTGTGTGGGGTCCTGCACGGGCTGCAGGGGGACAATGTGCAGTCTTTTCCATGGGCTGCAAGGGAATCTCTGCTCCAGAGCCTGGGGCATGTCCTCCCCCTCCTTGTTCCCTGACCGTGGTGTCTGCAGGACTGTTTCTCTCACATTTTCTCACTCGTCTCTCACAACAGCTGTGCAGCACTTTTTAACCTTTCTTAAACACATTGTCACAGAGGCACTACCAATAAAGCTTAAAGGACTCAGCTCTGGCCAGTGGCTGTTTTGGAGCTGTCTGGAATTAGCTCTGATGTGGGGGAAGCTTCTGGTATCTTCTCACAGAAGTCACCCTTTCAGCCCCCCTGCTCCCAAAACCTTGGCACATAAACATACATACCAGTGTTAATAACATCTGGCTTAGAGATATATTCTCAAATGCCTTATTCATTGAATTCTCAGGCAAAATTGCTGCCTATCTGTCCTGGTTATAATCCAGCACAGTGCTTTGAATAGTAGCAGCTTTTCTCTTACAAGAAAAAACTACCCTATTATTATTATTATTCCTTTAAAGTCATTATAAGATGTGTTTGCTTCAGTGAGCACTGTGATCTGTGCACATTTTGTATTTTATAAAAATAGGCTACCCTCTTTTCCCATTGCTGCATGGAGGCTGCCTGAAGATGAGACTGGCATAATAAGGTCAGCACTGCTGGGTAGTGTAACAAACTTGTCAGTAAATGTTAGTATCAAAAACAGCATCTCAGAAACCTTTTCTTTATTTTTCTCACTTCTTAAGACACGCAGTTTCATGTGTCACCACTCGCTATTTTCAGGGAAAAAAATATACACATTAAAAAAGAAATGTAATTAAAACATTTCATTTAAAGCCAGGAAGATATTCAGAATCTAGGCATTAGAAGGAACAAATATAGGCAGCTCTACATACTTAATTTCTTGTGCATACTAGCAATAATGTCATTTGGGGTAAATTTCTGACATATTTATCACCATCATATCTAGGAACTATGGGTTAAATCCTTGACCATGTATAAATCCTCTTTTTGATGCTTCAGTGGAAGATTCACCATTACAGAAAAATACTATGCAAATCAGGTTAGATTTTCCTGCCTTAGGGATTCCAATCCTCGGCCCATTGGCCATGCCAACATTGTCTATACAGACACAGTAGAAAATCCCAGAAAAAGAAGCCATAAAAATAGTAAAATAATGAAAACCTTACAGTACACAGAGAAAAGAGATTAATTTCCTGAGGAAAGAAATGAGAAAGGTGCCAATAGAAGGACAAAATCTAGAAAAAAAAATGTGGAGATGAACTAGTCACACTTCCATATTTTCTAAATATAAGCATTATATTCAGAATTATAAGCGAAGAGAAAGGTCATGGGTTTTTGCATCATGTTCAACCCTTGGTGTGTGTAAACTTGAATCTCAGGCATGTGTTATGTGAAATGGGGTGCCTGCATACAAATTTACTGCACTAACCATGGAACAGAATGTGTGAAATTCTTTGTGGTATATCAGCTCAGCTGTCTGTGGTGACACTGAGCTCACATTGTCTGCATCCCAGAAGTCACGGTGAGCATGACAGAAAGTCTGTGCTATTACACACTGATGAGAGGTGCACCATAGTATACATTCACACTAATATAGTTATCTGGGTACATTCACACTAATATAGTTATCCGGGCACTACTTGGCTTGGAGGAAAGTGGAGAAATCTGGTATGTGGATAGAGCAGGCTGAGTCTGCTGACAAGGAGCCACACAGATGTACCCAACAATAACCAGGTTCCAAACCACTGGAGGCTTTTTAAATATTGTTTAGAAAATACCTTTTCCCTTTTGATATTTTCAGGTAATTTAATTTGAACCCAATTGTGCTTTCCTCTGATGAAAAAACAACAGATTTTTTCCAAGTGATTCACAGAGGTGGCTGTGGGTAATATACTGTCTAATCCACCTCCTTTCACGGAGCAACTGGAAGATTTACAGCTGAGCTTCCTGAGTGGGGAGGGAACAGAGGGAATCTAAAAGCATGTAATGTCACCTAACTCTTTATGCAATAAGTGCAGTATTTATTCCACAGTCTCTTCAACAAGTAGATTTATGGCTTTTACATTTCTGGTGGCTTAGCATTCTGACACAAAATTTGCCTTTGTTTATTCAGTCTTGTCTAGCAGTACAGGATTGCTCTGCAATCTCTGTATTTCCAGATGGTTTAGGGCAAAAGCAAGGTTCTGTTTGGAGACAGCACAGAAAAATTCCTGAGGCAAGAGGTTGCATAGCAATAGGAATGGTGCATGCTCGATACTGAATCGTCATCCCTGCCGTTCTGTTGCTATGGAGATGGCATGGCTGCTCCACAGCTTGCTCTGCTATCTCCTCAGCTGCAACAGGAGTTTTGGTGGGGTGATGTGCACTGCTCCTCGTACCTTCTCTGTCCTTCACAAACACTGCAGAGCAAACTGATTGTTGTTCAGTTTGTGCTGAGATCATGGGTTGTTGAAGTACCACGTTACTGCTGTGTTTAAAAATATCTGTGTCAGAGCATCCTAGGACTGTGCGAAGCTCAAGGGAAAAAAAAGACATTCTTTAAACACATACACCTCTAAAAATACTACTGTGAATTATCTCATTTCTGCCCAGAAGCCTACAGACAAGATATCTTATCCACCCATTTTTGAGAACTTCATCTATACATTCAATTTAACATTGGAGTGTGAAAACCATTATAATTAATGTAAAAGCGAATGTACATTTATCAAGTATTTTGTATTCTGGGGCTATTGGGAGGAAGAAAAGGAGGGGGTTTAAGAAACTGATGACTCCAGGTATGAAAAAGACGCATATAGCAAGGAGCCATCTCTCTTGTTGTTGTGCCAAAAACATTTTAGCTAACACATTGAACACAAAAGCAGGTCACAGGATGATTTCTTTTTATGCACAGAACTTGACAGGCTGCACTTGTTCAGAAGTATGTCTGCTTTTTTGAAAGGCATTTCATATTTCAAGATTGGAGAAGCAGCTACAACCCTATGTATAAAAAGCCCATTTAATGTGCATGTAAAAACTTCAGTAATAATCTCAAGCACTGCTTCAAACACACATAGTGAAGACCATTTATTCTTTACCAAAACTACTATATATTCAGTTTTTTACACTGAAAAAAACCCCACTTTTTCTTTCCACTGAACTATCTTGCCTGCATGGATTTTGAAGAATTGCCCTCTTGTTTTAAGTTTTGCCTGAACAATACTTGAGATCAGATGAAAGGGGTCAAAGTACTCTGCATGCACTATATGACAGCAATGAGCTCTGATCTTTCATCAAGAGCCAAAATATAGCAAGCAGGAAAATCAGGAGATTTTCTCATGGATGTGCTCCACAGCCAGAGGTACACCTGCAATAAAGGCAAAGCTTTTTGAGAAAACATCAGTCCTTCTACCCGTCTGCTAAGCAACAGAGCATCACTGGAATCACCCAAGAAGCTTCAGAAAGACTATCTGATCACATGTTATTCTGTCAACTCTTGAATTGTGTTATTTGCCATCACAACTGCTGTCACTTGCTATATAGACTCAAGCCTTTAAACAACATAAGATGTAAATAATATTTTGCCTATACCTTTTCATTTCTGCAATTCATGCCATCTACCTTGGAGCATAAGTTTTATGAAGAATGCACGGTTTCTGACTCATCTAAGTGAAATACTCAGAGTATGCCATAGATAAAATTTATCTAATGTAACATTGAGTGGACTTCAGTGTATATATAATACGCTTTGCTATGCTATGTGTCTTCTGCTGTTTCAAAGCCCTCTCGACATTACATTCAGAGAGGTGCAAACCACTCAGCTCTTCTATTCAGGATGTCCAAGGGTGAGTCCATTTCCCATTATCATCAATCATGCTTGCATGAGCGTGCTTCCCGTAAGACTGGAGTCTGGTTTGCATCCCATTAAGACTAATGGCCGTCTCCCGCATACCTCATGCGCACTTCAGAGGCGGTGCCACCGCGGCGCTGCCCGGCGGAGGGCGAGCTGCNGGCGCTGTCCGCGGTGCTGCAACCGCAGCACGGCCGCGGCCGCGCTCCCCCGCACCGAGAGCGAAACGTTTTCGGCAGTCCCACCTGCACTGCTTAAAAAAAAAAAAAAAAAAAAAAAAAAAAAAAAAATAAAAAAAAAAAAAAAGGGA